>VZSR01000393.1:1910854-1926503 GCA_013398615.1 Brachypodius melanocephalos
TTGCCCGGGCTGCGTTTCTATTTTTCTCAAGAAAATCCCTGTTTGGCTCTAAGAACCCCCTGCACTTTGCTGCTCAGCTCTCGAGGGCTTTTCCTGCCTGCCCGCTGTCAGCCGGGGCCGATGCTTTGCCCTCACTGCAGCATCCCGAGGGAGCATCCAAACATTCCCCTTCTCCCCTCCTCACTGCCAGACTGTCTTCATTTGCTCCCTTTCCCTATTTTCCTCCAGTTTCTCTTTCTGAAGTGGAATGACACCGTGCTAATTTGAGGCCCAGCTCCTCCTGAGACTGTGCAGCTTTAATTATATTTTTCTCCTGGTTGGTGCAAGGCTTGGCTATAATTATGCCAGGAAGAGCATTACTTAGGACTGACCTGGGAGCAGCATTCCCTCTGGGAGCCTGGCTGCTCCCAGGAATTCTTAGTTAAGGTGCTGGACAGCAAATCCCCCATGCAGCTTGTGCTGGAGAGGAGTGAAGTGTTTGCCAAGTGGCACCCATCCCTGGGACTGATCCCTGACACCAGTGATGGTCCCTTCTCCCATAACCAGCCCAGCCACTAATTACAAACCCTTGAACTGTGGAAGCAGGAGGAAACCCTGGAGAGATGTAGGGTCTGTCTGCTTTGCTTTAGAACCACCCTCATCCATCCTGCAGGGCTGGAGTCAGCCCTGATCTGCCCTGACATTCCCTGTGCTTCCAATCCTCCTTAGCACGTGGCTGTGCCAAAAACCGGTGGCTGGGATGGGCTCCCCAACCCACCTTTGTTGCCTGGATATTTTATTTTAGTGGCTACAGATAATTTGCCTGAGGTATCAATTAGCACTAATGAGGTGGGACTCGGAGCATCCAGTGCATCCTTCATCCTTCCAGGGTGGCAGCAGAAGGAGTGCTGGCTCTTGATTCATCTGAGAGGGAAAGAAGATCTCCCAGAGCACTCAGAGAACACTCTGAACATTCCTTTTAAACAAGCTGGAAAAGAGCTCCCTCCCTGTCTCCCTGTGGTCGTAGAATCATGGAAAGATTTGGGTTGGAAGGGACCTTAAAGTTCATCCAGTTCCACCCCTGCCATGAGCAGGGACACCTTCCCTACCCCAGGGTGTTCCAAACCTTCTCCTGGTCTTGAGCACTTCCAGGGATGGGCCAGCTGCCACCAACAGGAGATCCTCAGCCCTCATTCACATCCCTTCACTTCACCTGAACAATTCCAGCAAATCAGAATTATGCCTTCTCCCACTTCAATTACAGCAAAGAGAATTTAGGAGAACCTTCTCTCGACCCTAAAAGAAATCCCTTAAACGTGCAGATATCACCGTGCTCTACTCAGACTCTACCAACTTTAGGAAAGCCATTTACTTGTCTCCAGCACACTGTGTTTTTAGCCTACTTTCCTCAGGAAATGGGGCTCACTCCTGTGATTGTGCTGTTTATATATCTATATGCCATCACTCCCACACTAATAACTTTTGAACGTGTTGGCCAATTCCAACCAAATCTGACAGAGCAGCAGAGTTTTCAAAAATACTGAATTCTTACAAATTTAATGAAAGCCGTGGGTGGGCACATATTTTTTTTTTTATTTTTTTTTCCCCACCAAGGGAAAGGCTGCAGAGTGAACTTGGTATGATCAGACAGAAAAGAATACACACACATACATGCACTGCCACGCCAGGTGCTGGGAAATTGGAGTTTATGTTGGCATTAGAGGGGGGAAATTCCACCTCTGAGCCCCAAAACCTTGTGGATGAGCACCAGGATTCTCCCTCAGTTGTGTTTTTGTGGTATTTGGATGATGCAGTTCGATGTGGGCACTGCAGGGGAGGGTTCCTTCATTAGGAAGCTTTAAAATTAATCGGACTAAGATTAATAAGGAAGCTTTTCTAGCTGGATCTCAGTATGTAAAACCTCGCTCTGCTCTGGTTCTGCAGGCTCAGGGACTCTGCCAAAACCCCGGTGAGGGGGGAGAGCTCGAGCTTAGGGATTGGAGGGTTCAGACAAAGCGGTTTAAGGTAAAAGAGCAGAGATTTACATGGGATATTGGGCAAGAATCCTTCCCAATCCCATCCATCTCCAGCTCTCCATCCTCCACCCTCCCTGCTGCTCTCCAGCAGAGCCCTGGACCACCCAGTTAGGGCAGGGAGGTGTTCACACCTGGCATTCCTGATTTGATTTTTTCCCCTTCTCACCCATAATGAGAGGTGGAATATCACATGTCCAGAGCTCATCAAGGATCTCTCCCAGTCCCATTCTCACAGTGTCCCAGGATCATCATCACTTGGGATAGAGGATGCTCAGGTCCTCAGACCCAGCATCCCATGGCAGATTGGAGCTCCACATTCCCAGGAGTCATCCCACAGCACACTGGAACTCCACATTTCCAAGATTCCAGCCTTTCGAGGCATTCCCATCCATCCCCAGATCACAGGCAAAGATCTGGTCTTCCCACTCCTCTGCAGCCTGCTTCCTACCTGGCATTCTAGTGGGATTTTCAATTTTTTTTTCCAGCCATCAGCTCGAAAACATCATCAAGCCCAAATGTGCTCCCAAAGCAGGCCTGTGAGGCTCATTCATATTGCAGATAAGCCCTTGGCAGACGTGCTGATAAAGATTTCAAGTGTGACTCTGCATACAAAATATTCCAGACCCAACAATTAATCCAGCACAGGAGGCTCAGGAGGTACCTGGGTTTTTCCCCTAACCCCAGCCCTTTTTCCCAGCCTGTCTGCTAAATATAGCTCCTGCTCAGAAAACAGAAAGGAATGACATGCTCTAATAAACCACCCCAAAATGTGATACAAAGAGCCCTGAATTCTCCAGAGGAGCTTTTCCTCCTGGCCTCACTGCTGGTCCTGGAGCTTCCTGCAAGGCACAGAGCTCCGGGTGCCCTTTGGGAGCCAGCTACAAGGTGCTTGAGCTGGCCCTGCTTTGAGCTGGGACCTTATTTCAACTCAAATTAAATAGAGAACTTAAATGGCTCATTTCCCCCTCCCCTCCTGCTGGTTCTCAGCCGGATCAGATCCCAGCTGTGGATCTCTGAGCAGTTCCATGAGGGCTGCACAGGGAGAAGGGGCATTACTGGGCACCCAGATCTGCTGTTTTCCAACAGAGCCTCAGCCAGGACAAACCCTCCCCAGGGCTGAAGCCACATATTTGATTGGTTTGCCACTCAAAAACCCTTCTGGGAATGGAAATAGCTGGGAATCCTCCCAGCACAGACCCAGCCCTGGGATGGTTCCTCTTGGCCATGAGTCAGGCAGAAGATACGGGCAAACAGCATCTCAGGAGCTCTTCTGCTTATCCAAGAGGAGAGGGAAGAATGGGATAAATAACTCAGTACCCCCTAAGTGACAGCTCTCAGTCTATGACAGCCACGAGGGTGCCACCACCCTGCTCTGGTGACCCTGTGTCACCCTAGAACACCCTGAGTGGCCTCCCTGCCTCACTGGGAATTACAAGAGGGACAACCGGGCTTGGATCCACCTTGTTCTGAACAGCACCCCAAGGCTGCTGTGAGCTCCATGTAGCACCAACGTGGAGCAGGAGGGCAACCTGCACATCCCCACCACCAGTTGCTTTCCTCCAGCAGCGCCCCTACCACCACAAAAACCCTTCTCCCATTTATCCCAAGCCCCCAGGGCGGGATCCCATCTCAGACACAACAGGATGGGTGGGGAACCCCCCCTTACCTGGACGCCGCGATCTCCGCTTTCTGCTTGGCGATGGTGGCCGCCCTCTCGGCCGCCTCCACAGCCCGATCCACCTTCTCCCGGATTTTGCTGGCACGCAGCGGGATGAGGTTCTTCCTCTTGCCGCTGACCAGGATGTTCTGCTTGTACTTGCCCTCCTCCTTGGTGCCGTCGGGGAAGGTCATGCAGCCGTAGCCGTGGCGCTTGTTGTTGGCCCACTCGCCCTCGTACTTGAGCCCGTCGGAGCGCTGGCTCACACCCGAGCCTGAGCGCTTGTCGTTCTTCCACTCGCCCACGTAGATCTCGGTGGTGGTGGCGTCGATGTCGTCCTCGATGACCGAGAGCTCGGCCTCGCCCTCGCCCAGGCTGATGGTGGAGTTGATGTCGCTGGCCGTGGAGCTGACCGTGCTCATGCCGGCCTCGCTGCGGAACGAGCTCTGCTTGCTCCGCTGGCTGGCCAAGGAGCTCTTGGACTCGGACTTGCGGAGCTTGAGCCCGCTCAGCAGCGAGCGCCGGAAGATGCCCTTCTTCTTGCTCTTGAGGATCTCGGCGTCGCTGTGGGCCATGAGGACGAAGCCGCCGCGGGACACGGCCGGGCTGCCGGCCACGGCGGGCGAGGCGTCGGGGTGCAGCGCCGTGCCGTTGGTGTGCTCGCTGCGCAGGGAGTTGATGGACGTCCTCAGGGGTGACCTGATGACCGCAGCCATGCCGTAGGGAACGCTCTGCCGGACGCCGTAACCCTGGCGCATCCCTCCGACCCACTGGCCCTGGTATGTCCCTGCGGAGAGGGGACGGAAGCAAATGGAGAGGGTGGGTCATGGCATCAAATTCCTCTGGGAGGCTTGGGAAAAAGATAATTTTACATCCCTACAGAGTTAGAGTTCAAAAGATGCCTTGGGAAGGTGAGGAACACACCAGGCCCATCAAAGATCCAATGTGGGTGGCCCTGTGAGTGTACCTCGAACAGCTCTGTCAATTCCTTCTGGAATTGGCCAAGAACCTACTGGCACACCAACTAGGCAGGTGGAAAATGGCTTTTCTGGGGTTGTACTGGACAAACAAATGGCGTCTAAACCAGATGCATTGGCTAAAGCCACCCAGACATTTGTTGTAGGTTGTCTAATCGGCAAATTTGCACTACTAAAAGCAAGCAAATTACTAAAGGCAAGCAAGCAAAAAAGCATAAGCACAACACTTGATTGAACCCCATATTTCCCTTAAACCACCCTCTAACAAAAGAATTCTACAACACTACTGATCCCTAAACATTGCTTGATTGGTTGATTGATTCCACAGCCTTTCACAGCTCTGGAATCCCAGTCTCATCTCCAGGACAAGGATTGCAACATCACGTTGTGGAGGGAAAATTTGTTGGATTGCAGGCCTGCACTCCAGCTGCAGCATGGGAGTGTTAGAAACCAGCCAAGGCATCAAGGAACTGTCCCTTGGATCAATCCCTGACGTGAAAGGGAAGGGAGCAGGGGTGTGGGATGGGGAAATGGTTATCCAGGAGCACACTCCAATCCCGTCCACGCTGCTGGCAGCGATGGCATCTCACAGTGGATGGATAATGTGTAACAATATATTTATTTATACACACAGTGCCTTCATCCGGTGTGCTGGGGAAGGAACCAGCTCCATGGAAATAAAGGCCTTACAGAGAGAGATCCATTTGGATACTCCCCTTGGAACTGTGCCCCCGTTGGAGCTCCTACATTTGCGTGGGCACTTCCTGGAGTTTCTTAACCGGTTGTTGGTGGCAGTAAACACACACAGGGCTCCACCACAGCACTGGGAATGGGGGGACAAGGAGCCCACCCAGCCCAGGGGGCACAGCTGGACCTCAGCACCCTCCCTGAGCACCGAAATGTGGGGTGAGTGGTAATCTGCTCGGGGTTCCTAATCCCATCCCCTCCTGGAGCTCGGAGCTTGGCACAATTCCAGGCCTTATCCCAGCCGGCTGAACTGCAGGCCTTGTTTTTATTCTTAGGTTGGCTTAATCTTCTCCAGACCAGCTCAAGATGCAGTGATCCACTGCTTGCCTAAGCCCTCCTGGGGCAGACTGAGGAGCCTGAGGATGGCTCCTCACTGGGCCCTGGAGCTGCTGGAATGCTGGGAAAGGTCCCAGCCCCAGGATGTGGAGAGCTGGGATGGGCACAGGCAGCACCTGGCAGCAGTGGGACCTCCCTTTGTGCCAGCCCTGCTCATGCACACCCAGGGAGTCTTAAAATAGACCTGCTGAAATGGTGAACCCTGCGTGAATCCGGCCAGTCCCACCCCAGGACTCCCTGAGGGATTTCCCTGCCTGGTTCTGGGGCTCAGCTCAGTGGCTGTGGAGAACAGCTCTGGGCTGGAGCAGCTCATGCTGAGCACAGGAACTGCTTCCTGAGAGTGTGACACCAGCAGCTGGCCACATTTTGGGACGTATTTTGGGGTGCTTCACAGTTCTTTTAGGTGCCAGTGCTTTGCACAAATCCTCCAGGATTTGAGACTCCTTCCCCATGCTCCAGTGGCATTACATTATTGGGGTGGCAGCTTTGTGCACCCCAAAAAACCAGCAGGCCCAAGCTGGAGACCCCACAGAACCTGCCCTGGAGAAGGGAGGTGGAGAGGCAGGGGCAGGCACGATTTACTGAGGGTTTATAGGATTAGCACTGGGATTAGGGCAGGCAGTGGGATTAGGGCAGGGACTGGCAGGGCAGGGATAGGAGGTGGTGACAGGGAGAAGGATGGGGGACAACCTGCGAGGTGCAGCTCAGGGGACACAGCAGACATGTCCTGTGAGAGGATTTGAGCAGCAAACCTCCCTTGTCCTCTGTGCTGTCCCCAAAAACGGGGAACAGCCAGTGGCGTGCACCCAGGGCTGTCCCCCTGCCTGGGATGGTGGCTGTGGCAGGGGACAGCCTGCCAAGGTGTCCCTGCATTCCCTGGGGACCTGGCAGCACCTCTCTTCCCTTTCTGGCTCCATCCCAGTGTACCTCACCAGGACAATGGAGCAGCTGAGGGAGAGATCCCCCCCCAGCACCCCAAATTCCCCAGCCAGGGAGCCCTCAGGGATGGCTTGGGATGTCCCCACACCGTGTTCCTGCTTCCCTAGAGATGGATTCAACGCGTTTCAGGGAAAGATGCCAGTGTGGGCAAGGGCACAGGGAGAACAGGTCCTGCAGGAGATGCCCCAGATCGCACCCAGCCCAAATCCCCATCTCCCTTTCCCTTGACTGGAGCCCTGACCCCACACAGGCCCCTCGGCCTCCTCCTCATCTCCTGGCAAATGTGCGGCTGACAAAGCTCCCTGGGTTAAGCTGGAGCAGCGGGAAGGCTCAGAGCCCTATGCTGAAAACCTGAGGGCCTGGCAGGGGGCAGAACAAAACCCCGCGGGCTGGAGCGGGCCAGCGCGGCCCGGCCGGAGCCGATCGGTCACAGCGGGCCACGGCTGCGGCCTGTGCGTGTCCCCAGCCAGGCTGAGGGGCCGGGGGTGCTGCCAGCCCCGCCCGGCCTTCAAACCTGCTCCAGGAGCACCTCGGCATCTCCTCGGCAAGGTGGATTTTCCAGCCCTGCTTGTCCTCTCCCAGCACCGTGGAGGAACTCCCAACCCCCAGCTCTGCTTTCGTGGGTGTCGTTTCTTCCCTGCAGGAGGGATTATCCCTTGGGATTGCCTCAGAGGCCGCGCTCGGGTGGTCCCGACGGCCACCAAGGCATCTGGGCAGCTCCGTGGCCACCAGCAGATCAAAGAGCTTCCTGTCAGGGAGCTCAGCCCCTCCTCAGCCAGCAGCGCTCCTTCCTTCCCCTGACTTCATTATGCTCTAAAGCCCTCGATATCCCAGGATTTGGCCATGGATAGCGGGAGGCTCCGGAGCCATCTGATCTGCATTGCTAAGCGCCGCCACCTCCTCCCCGAGCCCCGCTCCGCTTAACCTCTGCCCCGACATTTGCAGATATGTGCACAAAGCTTGATCTCACAAGGAGCCCGGAGACTCCTTCTCCCTGCAGAGGAAACAGGATTTCGGGATATTCCCCTCCACGTGCCAGCATGGACCGGCTGCGGCTGCAGCAGGATGGGGCTGGGAGCGGTGGAATGAGCACTTCTGATGGGACAGAATGATCTGCTGTGCTGCTGAACGGAGAATTCCAAGGATTTTGGTTCTGAGCACCTCACAGGGTGGGGACACAGGAGCAGAAACTGCTTCACTTGGGATGGGAAGCAGGGAGCAATCCAAGGAAATCCTGGCCACAAATCCATTGTGTTGCCCAAGCCAGAGAAGAGCCAAAGCCACCGTGATGGAGGAGAATCACTGGGGAGGGAAATGTCCCAACCTCTCCTCTCAGCCATGCAGGGCACTCCTATGGATGCCTCCAAGATGCCACAGATCCCCCTCCCACTTCTGGGTGTCCCTTTTGCATGGGGCAAAAAAATGGACAAAGAGAGAGAAGAAAGTCTTGGACATGGAAAGTCAAGATAGAGGTGATGCCACCAAGGGTGAGGAAGTGGCCATGTCCATGCCAGGCAGAGGTAAGGACACAACCTGAGGCTAGGAGAAAAGAACTGGAGTCATCCCAAAAGATGGATTGGAGAGAATATCCCTATTTCAGAAACAACTGTTGAAGTATAAGAAAAGAGATGGGCTCGTGGGAAAGACAGGGATCGATGGAAATGGAGAGAAAAAAAGGGGCAGTGCTGTTGGACACATTCACTGGTGTTCCTAATCCTGAATTTGGGGGTTTTTTGGCTCACTCCCCTTGGAGCAGGGCTGGCTTGTTTCCAGAGCTCCTGCGGGAATTGCCATTGCCTTGAGGAGCGTGCAGAGGCCCATCCTTGGCTGGAGGCAGCGGGGCTGAGAGCAGAGAGAGGGAAGTCCCTGCTCTGGGAAGCATCATTCCTGATTCTCCAGCAGTGACAGGGAGCAGCGCTTCCTCAGCATTTGGCCAAAATCCATCCTGGGAAGAGAGCTGAGAGTCTGCAGGGCAGCTCCTGGTGGCCCCGTAACACGAAAATCCCCAAAATCAGGGCTGGTCTGGGTTTGCACCTTGCAGCAAAGGGGAGGGATGAGCAGGACCCTGCACCTCCACATTCCCTGCTGGAAACAAGGATCAGGCAGCAGCATTCCAGCAGTTCAGCTGGCTTTGGGAACCCTAATGAAGCTCCTGTTTGCAAAGCTCTCCATGAGGATGCAGGAAGAGCGACCTCTTTTCTTGCATTTTTTTGCCAAAGAGATTTTGGGGATTTTGCTGGGGAGGGGAGGAAGGATCTCCAGCTTATCCCTCTGGGATCCAGGCACTGTGGGGATCCAGGACTGCTCCGTCTCGCTGACAAGGTCTTCTCCATGGCTGAGAAGGGGCAACCAAGTCATGGCTTGCTGTCCCAAACCAAGGAATTTCCAGGACCTGGAGTCCTTTTCTGCTTATGGAGAGACAGTGAAACTCCACAGTGATGCCCAGGGAATTCTGGCTTTATAACAAATGAACATCCCAAGGAGCTCCCTCAGGAACAGCTGGAGTTTGAACAGCACAGGAAGAAGCCCAAAGGGAGGAGGTTGTTCAGGTACGTGGGGCATCCTCAGGCTTAAGGTGGGATCATGCACTTGGACATAAAGCTGGTCCATGACGTTGGAAGGAGATAAAAATAAGGATTTTTTTTTTTTGGTTGGAATGGCTGCATTTTCTTTCCCCCCTTTGCCCATGCCCAAGATTTGGCATTCTGTAGTCACTGAGCCCTCTGGCCCCACTCCAGGAACACCATTAAGGAGAAGCTTTACAGCTGCTCCCAGGCTTTTCCCAAACCCACACGGCCGGTTCCGTGTCCTGCAGGATGAATCCTTTGGCAAACACATGGATAAATCCCACGGGAGGTTTGCACAGACCTGCCCTCTTCCAGTTCCTCATATCCAAGCAGGAATTCGGGATATTGTGAGCACTTTGATGGTACTGGACTCACACATGTCATTATCACAACCTGACATCAGAAAAAGATAAATGTTTGGAAAAAATTCCTTCTCCATCCTTAACACCGAATTAAAAGCCCAAGCACACCCACCGTGCTGGGTCAATATTCCCAGGTTAGATAAAATAATCAGCAACAGGGACACATCTTCCCAGGTTTGCCTGGAAAATGGGAGCAACAGGGTCCAAGGGGCAGGAGCTCTGTCCCATCCTTGAGGCAGATCCTGGCCCAGTGGCCGTGCTGGGCACCAGCAGCATTCCCAAGCTCCCAGCTCTCCCTTCCCCACTCAGCAGAATCCCAGGAAGGAGGGGGAAGTGGTCCGAAGTGCCCCTCCACTTTTCCAAGCCAAAGTAATTAGGTTTTACAAATTGCTGATTTATCTTGTCAAGGATCCTTCCTGGCCTGCTCAGCCCCCACCTCTTATCTCTGGCCTCTGCAGCATATTAATTAAAGATGTCCAATGGCAATAATTAGGCCGGGCTCTTGAATTCCGACCGGAGGAGGGAGTTTTACAGATATCCTCTTCCAGCTGCTCGATATCACAGATCCAAGGAGGATTCACACACAAATCACCTCAGGAGCACCCAGCCCAAAGGGAATGAGGAGTCTGGGAGAAAAGAGAGGGCTGGAGGGTGCTCATGCAGCCTCAGAGATTGTGACAGAGGGTGTGACAGTGGGGACGTCCTCGCTGGCCATCCTGGGGAATCACTGGGAAAAATGTGACCCCACATGTTCCACCATGGTGGGGACACCTTCCACCATCCCAGGTTGTTCCAAGCCCTGTCCAGCCTGGCCTTGGACACTTCCAGGGATCCAGGGGCAGCTACAGCTTCTCTGGGCACCCTGTGCCAGGGCCTCAACACTTTCACAGGGAACAATTCCTTCCCAGTATGCCATTCTCCTGTCAGTAGGAAGACATTCCCTGTGTCCTGTCCCTCCATCCCTTATTCTCAGTCCCTCTCCAGCCCCTTCAGGCCCTGCCAGGGGCTCTGAGGTCTCCCTGGATCCTTTTCTTCTCCAGGTGAAAACCCCCAGCTCTCCCAGTCTGGCTCCAGAGCAGAGGGGCTCCAGCCCTTGGAGCATCTCTGTGGCCTCCTCTGGAATTGCTTCAGCAGCTCCACATCCTTCGCACATTGGGAAACCCCAGAGCTGGGAAAGCATTTCAGGTGGGCTTTCAGAGGGGGAGAACCCTCTCCCTCAACCCCCTGGTCACTGCATGGACATGGGGACACATTTTCTGCCAGGACACCCCTCCTGCACCGTCACCCCTGGCAGCAGGACACCCTGCCCAGCTGGGTGATTTTCATGCCCTGCCCTGTGCCCAGCTGCTGCTCCCATCCCACAAACCCTCCCCTGAATCCCACACAGGCATGGCATGGATGGCTGGGAGATGCCACCTGCACTGCCCACCTCAGAATGTGGGAATCAGTGACTCTGCCTGTGTCCAACACCACACAGATACAGAATCCACAGCAAATTATCCCCCCCTCCAGCCCTGCCAAGGTTTTCCATCACCAAGCCACGCTGAAAACACAGTCAGATGCTTCTGCTGTGGCTGCTAATTTGCCAAAAATATGCTCTGGTAACTGCTTACACAGGGGAAGGAATAAAGTATGGATTTTTGAGTATGCAAATCTAATCTGCAGGCACGAACACGTGATGGGTGTTAGTCATAGTGCTAATGCTGGGTGCATCCAGACATGGTGGGCACAGCCAGGGCTGGGCATCCAGGGAGGCACTGAGGGGAAGGGGGAGAGGATGAGGAGGATGAGAGCTGTCAGGGGCTGCTGTGTACAGAATTAAATCTGGTTTGGGGGGGGTCAATAGATAATAAAGAATTACTGCTCGTGTGAGCTCGTATTTCTAAAAGCAGGCAACCTCCACCTAAAGGGATCAAGCAGTGGAGGTGCTGGATTTGGATGAGGTTTGGAAGGAGATGGCTTTGGAAGGGGTAGGGATGGGAGCAGGGATGGGTTTGGAACAGTCAGAACCTCTGCAGGAGCAGGCTGCAGGGAGGAGATGGATTTCTACAGCCTCACGCCTCAGCCACGGAATCTGCCTCCTCCTCCTCCTCCTCCTCCTCCTCCTCCTCTGGATGCAAATAACAACAAAAGTATTTCTGGCTGAAATACCACACCACAGGGATTGCTGAGCCATTCTCCTTGGGGAAAATCACCAGGAAATCACAGGGGGCAAGAATGTTCCTATGCAGGGTGTGAGCCCCATCCCAAACACGGGGACGCATTTATGTCCTCAATGCCTATCCCAAGGATACTCTGCAAGCAGCAGGATGAAGGCTCCTCCCTCACTGGGAAACATAAAAAAATATATTGTATGGGAATGAATGCTTTCCAAGGCATTTCAGCTGTTTGCTTCAAGGGGAAAAACTCTGTTCTTGAGGGAAAACCAAGCCTGTCCTGGGCATCCCCTCCCTCTTCTCATTGCTTCTGCATCTCCTCCTTCCCCAAACCTGTTGGGAAGTGCCTTTTCCAACCAGAATTCAAGGAAAGGCTTCAAAAAACCACAATAAAGGCAATCAAATCTTGACTTCACTGATTCTGGTGGTGCCTCTCAGGCCAGTTGTGATTCCTCGCAAAGCTCCAGGTCCTGCAGTCAGGAGAAATACAACTTTTGAAAGGAAACAACCAAAGAAAGACATTTCTTCTTGTCTGTCCTGGGAGTGGGAAGGGCTGGGTCAGCCAGACACAGGGAAAGTCAAGGAAGCATCATCCCCTGGTGAAATGGGGCCACGGTTTTCCCAGGGCAGCTGAATCCCTGCGGGTTCAGCCTCCGGCTGGGGTCAAAAGCAGGATGAGGTTTTATCCCCAGGGATGCAAACCACTTCAGGATATTGCTCAGCATCTTTATTAAGGCCCATGTGCTCCTCTCACAAAGCAGAGTGAAATTGGGCTAATGCTGATTCTCTTAATCCCTCTCTGTGCTCTAATCCTGCCACAAACTCCGGGATCTCTCCCATTCCTCAGCAGAGATCCGGGAGCAGGGGCTGACTCCCAGCCTCTCCCAAACTGTGTGGGGTTTGGGGGGCTGCATCCTCCCCCCGAGGTGTGGGAGGTGCTCAGCTGGGTGGGATGAGGCTGAGCTCCCCATGGATCAGGGGTAGGAGGCTGCTGCAGGATGGGATGAGGCAAGAGCAGAGTTTATTTATTCCCTGTGAAATAAATCACAGAATCACAGTGTTGGAAGGGACCTTAAAGCTCATCTCATTCCATCCCTGCCACAGACAGGGACATCTTCCACCATCCCAGATTGCTCCAACTCCCTCCAGTCTGGCCTTGGACACTTCCAGACCCTTATTCATTCCAGGGAAACACCTTGCAGACCCCAAGTGACGCCCTGAGCAGGAAATAATATCTTTGTAGTGATCATCTTCTTGTGGAAATCAGCAAAATGAGGGGCCTTGCTCTGGCTGTTCACTCATTCATGAAAATTCATGATGCTCTGCTGTGTGCTGAGAGTAAGTGGAACCTCGTCAGGGAATAATGTTTGGAAAGCAGTGGCTGTTCTTAGGGAATGCTCATGCATCCATTGTGATTTTTAAGGATTTCTGATGCAAAGGCCAGAATCTCTCTTTGAAAAGCCAATATCAAGCCCCAAAATATAAACATTTGGCTTTCAAGTTTTGTTTTCTGCAAGCTCTCGATTGTTTTTGTTAAAAAAATACTTTAACTGTGAGCTAAACAGCTGAATCCAGGGGCAAATGATCATCAAGACTCTCCTGTAACTACTGCAAACTCCTGGAAAAAAATCCTTTCTTGCTCAGGAGCTCAATCAATGCCAAAACCAGACCCGAAGAGACAAAAAAACCTCACAAGGCAGATGCTAAACCTCAGTGTTCTCCCCTAAAAGACCATCCCCAAGCTCACCCTGCCCAGCTCCTCCATCTCCAAGTTGTGCCTACATTAATACAGCTCATTCATCTACGTCAGCGTTACCTGACTCAAAGCATTCAAAATTCATCAGGTTCATTTTAAAATCGAGGCATTTTTAAACAGAAGGCATTTTTAGCTCTTGTCTGCTGCTTCCCAAGCCTGGAAGAATTGACTTTTCTGCAATAGCCTGGGTGGAAACCTTGCTTTCCAAACTGAAGCTGAAAATCTTGCAAAATCACATGATTCCACAAGCTGGAGCTTCTAAAGGGGAAAAAAAAAAAAAAATGTTCAGCTCCAGGAGCAGATGTCACCCAACCACGAGGAGCCCCATGGGATATCAAATCACATGCAAATATCCTGAGATTTGCATTCAAAGCCATGAGAAACCCACCCCAGTGAAATGCCATTAACACTGTGCTCCAGAGCTGAAGTCACCCTGTGCTGTGGGTCAGGGAGAGGGGCTTGATGGGCTCCCCAAGCTTGGGGTCCTGCACAGTTCCCTGGAGAATCACAGCCTGGATAAAAGGCTTGGGAAGATGGAGTGAGGCTCTGAGGCCTGTCTGGTAATTTCTGTCTCATGTTCTTTTCTGCGAGGTCAAAATCCTTCTTCCTCTGTCCTGAGCTGTACCTGAAACTAAGCAGCATGTTCCAGTGAGAGAAGTAATTACCATGAGTTCATAGCATTCATTTTTAATGAGGCTGGTCAGAATCTTCATTTAGTATTTTGATTCATTTTTCTGCACTCGGCAGCTCCTGATGTCTCCGGTTTTGCTCTCCTAGAACCACTCCAAGCAGCTTCCAGACCCAATCCAGACAGCGAGATGCTCCATCACCAAAATCTTGACTTTTTAAAATGAATTCTCAGGTTCTGAGGGGTTGTTAGGAGCAGCTCTGGCCGTGTCTGGATGCTGCAGGAACGGGAGGATCGAGGATCAGGGCGCTCTTGTATTTGCTTGTTTCCGCCCACTGCTTAAAGTGCATCAACAATTCCTTCCCGGCAGCAAAACAAGGGAAGAGCTGGTACTTTTAAGGTAATTCTGACATCCGTGCTATGAATAGATCCTGGTAGAAATTTGCCCTCGCTCCTCGGTTCCCTGTGCAGGAGCTCAGGGGAAGGCCGGGGTGGGGACAGACCCCAGGCTGCTCCCATTGTGGCACTGTGGGATCTGGGAATGATTTGGGCTGGAAGGGACCTTAAAGATGTCTCGTTCCAGCCCTCCTGGCTGGTGGTAATTCATCCCAAACCATGGCTCTGCTCTGGTGAGGGGATGCAGCCCCTTCCCCAGGCAGGCAAGTCCCACACGGCATTCCCTCTCCATCCAAAGGGAGCAGCCCTTTATGCTGGATTTGGGAAATATTCCACGCTTTTCCCCTCCTCAACCACTCCCAAGCCATTTGGTGGGTAGCTGCTGGTGCACCTGCTAAGAGAGGTGTCACCAGTGCCACCGCAGGGGTGGGGAAGTGGGCCATGGAGCAGGACAGGCTGGCACAGCCCCACCCCGGCAGCTCCCGGTGCTCCGCTTCCCTCTCCCCATGGCAGGAATATTTCCCAGCCCGGGCCAAGAAAACCCACTTGCCTACTCAGCCAGTGCTAACAATGCAAACACTAATTATATTTCCCTCACCTATCAAAGGATGATTCATTTTAGGTGAGTGGGCACGGAGATTACACAAGATGAACACCGCCATGCGACCGCCCGGCCCTTTCGGGGTAGCCCTCCTGAGAAACAAGGATTTGGAGAGCATGGGATGTTCAGGATGGGGAGAGGATGAGCCTCGTTCACAGCAGACACCTCCAGCCTGACCCATTCCCTCAGGGATGCTGGGCAGTGGGGCTGGGCCCATCCCAGAACCCCTGCCTGCTTTAGGATTTCAATTGTTCAGCTGGGAAGAGGTGGAAAGAGGAGGAAAACAGCATTGCTAGGGATGGAAAGGGCCAAAATAGATTGGGGGCTTCCTTCAGCCACCCCATCTCATCCACCCCCACAGCCATGGTTTCAGCAGCTCAACTCAAACCCAACACAGAGGATTCCCATGGAAAGTCTGGAGCTCACACTCCAGCTGTCCCTGGGGTGAAATCACTGAGCATCCCCAAAGTATCTGAGGCAGGAAGCAGCTGTGATGCCTCCTGACCTTCAGA
>VZSR01000393.1:1929211-1952221 GCA_013398615.1 Brachypodius melanocephalos
AGCCCCCCGCCGCCGGCCGGGCTGGCTGGGGCGCAGGGCCGGGGGCAGCGGCGGGCGCGGCGGCATCGCGGGGCTCGGCAGCAGCAGCGGCAGCAGCAGCAATGCGGTGCCTCCTCCGCCGCCCTCCCGCACGGCTCCCGGCCGCTCCCGCACCGCGCACGCCCCGCGCCCCGCGCCCCCTCCCGCCGCCTCCCCCGCGCCGCTCCCCGCCGCAAACCTCAGTGCCGGGGGAACGCGCTGGCCGCGCCCGGCCGAGCCCGCATCCCGGCCCGAGGATGCTCACGGCCAGCCCCGGCTGCCGGCCCTGGGGGCTATGGGCTGCTCAGGGGGGCCTGGGCTCGCCCCGCCGCTTCCCTCCCACCCTCTCCTTTCCTCGCCGGCTCCCTGCGGGGATAAATCCCGCTTGTTAATGAGCAGGATCCTGGGCTTTCTGCTCTGCCTCAGCTCCCGGCGCCGGGCTCAGGGTGGATTTAAAGAGACAGGAACTGCGTCGCCTTCGCCTCGCAGCCCAGCAGGGCCGCAGCCCCCCGCAGCCTCCCGGGATGCTCCCGCATTTTTATTTATCCCTCCGGCTCTCCCCCGCCCCGCCGCCGCCGCTCGCCCACGGCTCCCGCGGGGCGGAGAGGGGCCGGCATCCCCCGCCGGAGCCGGGGGTCCCCGTGGGCAGGTGGGTGGGAGGACACCGGGAATGGGCCGAACGCCTCGTTCCGCGCCGCCAGCGCCGAGTCTCCGGGCAGACTCCGCTCCGTGCCGGGTCCGGCACGCCGCAACTGCAACACAGATTATTTATTTATTCATGAAAAGGCCGCGCTGTCGCTTCGCCCCGGGCTGGATGGCAGCGCTCGGGATTTACGGCAGCGCTCCGGGCTGGGTCCCGATCCAGCCGGGCTGCGGCTCGCCTCGCTCCCCTCCCTCCAGCACAGCTCATCCCATCGGGGTCCTCCCAATCCGTCGCTCCGCAGATTTTGGGGTGGTTTTTGTTTTTTCTCCCTGGGGTTGCTGGAGGTGTTGGAATCCTCCCTCCCCAGGCAGCTCGCGTTGTGCCTCTGGAGCAAGCGGGGTCCGGCTCCGCTGGTGCATCCCCCCGGATCGGAACGTGCCGGATCTTTGCGGCACCGGGCTGCGTGTGCGGATCCGTGTGCCCGCAAATATCGATCTCTTTGTGTTAATACACCAGCGGATCCACGCACCGGTATTAAAGGGAGAGCTCTGCTGAAGGATAATTTAGAAAGATGCTCACAAGTGCTTGTAAAGCAAAATCTGGGCGATGGAGGAAAAACTCAGCTCTTCCCCAAAATCTCCGGCTCGGATTTGCATCCTGCCATCGCCACCAGCGTTATTGGAGTGGTGGTTTTGGGCCAGACCCAGCTTGGCCAGGACTCCAAGGAAAAAAAGTAAACTGTGTAAGTGCTGGTGATGGAAACCCGCGGGACTGAGGGTGTGCATCCCCGCTGGAAAAGCTGCTCGGTACCTGCCTCACTGCCCACCCACTGGCAACTTTCAGGCTGTGTCTTCCAACTCAGTTGTTGTTTGGTTTGGTGTTTCTTTTTTTTTTTTTTTTTTTTTTTTTTTTTTTTTTTTTTTTTTTTTTTTTTTTTTTTTTTTTTTTTTTTTTTTTTTTTTTTTTTTTTTTTTTTTTTTTTCCCTCCTCTCTCGATGCATTTTCTTGTCCATCCATGGAAACACATCACCACCCTCCTCTGGAAGAAAACCTTCCCCTCTCTCTCTCTCTCTCTCAGAGCTGGAGGGAAGAGATGCAACTGGAGTGGGTGGAAATTTTCCCACTGAAGCATTTCTTTCCAGTAGAAAATGTCTTTTCAAACTACGCCGAGTCCTTTGTGAATACAAGAAGTTTGCTCATTTTACATTGGGGGGGCTTTATTGTTTCCTTCCCTACAAATCCCACACTCCAGGTGCCGCATTTTTTGACAACTGCAAACTCCCATCTTTTCTTTTCACAGGGGGAGAATTTGGGTGGAAACCACCAAACTTTCCAAGAAAAACACCAGAATTGAAGTTGCTTGAATGCATATAGAATTTTTGGCAGGGAACAAAAGAATTTCCAGTCCCCTTCTGTTGCTTTCTCAGTAGTTTTAGACAGTTATGGTAGCTTTACATGTTAATTAGCCAATTAATTATTGGCCAGCTATTCCTTCGGGGGGGATTTGGTGGGATGGAGGGATCTGAGGGAGGCACCAAGGTGTGACAACAACCCCTCTGATCAACGTGGGATGCTGCTCCTCATAAAGCAGGTGCTTAAAATAACAGCAAGCTTCATGGCACCTGGTGAAAAAGAAATTCCCAACAATCTGCTGAGGGAAGAGAGGAGAATGGGATCTACTATTAGGATGGAGTATGGCTTTAAAATGAGGGTTATTTTGGGAGCAGCACCTTTGTACCTGAAGAATGGGCAGGTTCCACTCTAAAAATGCAGCCATGAGCAAATCTTCTGGTCGTGAGATGATTTAGGTTTCCTGGGGTGTCCCCAGCCTGTCTTTGTGCTCCATGAGGGTTTGGTCAGAAAGGGACGTTCTGGTTATTAAAGGGTTTAAGGTGGGCACCACGAGGCTCCAAAAATTTCCAAAAGCCACATTGGAAGGCAAATAGAGCAGATTGGAATTGTCCAAAGCCAGGTTGGACAAGGTTTGAAGGAACCGGGGATAGTGGAAGGTGTCCCTAAGGGGTGGAATGAGCTGAGCTGTAAGATCTCTTCCAAGCATTCCATGATTCTCTGATTCCATGATTCCATGATTCCCAAGAGCTGTGAATCCCTGGGACTGTCCAAGGCCAGGTTGGAGCAGCCTGGGATGGTGGAAGGTGTCCCTGCCCATGGCAGGTGGTGGGACTGGATTATTTTATTATCCCTTTTAACTCATACAATTCCATGATTCTGGGACTGAATATCCTCCCCAAAAAACACTTCTCTGGCAGCATGGGAGGAGTCAGTGGTGCCTGTGGAATCCTGCAGCAGCTGAAGGGATGAGAAGCCCCCTGTGATGGGATCAAACTTGATCCAAGGTCTCCCAACACTGGATCAAAATGTGAAGCTTTAGAAAACACAGCTATTTTCATTTTTGCTTCCTGCTCCATCCCTCCCCCAGCAATTGAATTCCAGGAGTGTAGCATCACCTGATGTTGCCCCTAAGTTTTCTTTTCTTCACTTGGTCTCTGGCTAAATTGCCCCCAAAACCAATTAAAGCCCAGAGTGATATTGCAGCCAGCAGAAGTGCTGCTAATCTTCTGGCAGATTGGAACTTATGGAAGTGATTGAAATGGTGGGAAATTACATTACAGGGACGAGGTCAGCCTTGGAGTTGTAAGCAGCATTTTTCTTATTTAATATGTGGCTGCTTCGATGCTAATAACCTCACAGGTCAGGAAAAGCCAAGACCTGGGTTAACCAGAAAGGAAAAACTCCTGCGTGTCCTTGGGGGTTTTTCTGCAGAGCTGTGAAGAGCTAAAGAGAAAAGGATGAAACGTTTGGCATTGTGCAGCAAGCCTGAGAGGGGAAATGGCTTTTGCAGGGAGAGGAAGGATGGGGCAGGATAATGGGCATGTTCCAGGCATGTGGACAATAAATTACCTGGCTTGTCTCCCCCGTGCTGGGCATGGGCTGAGTGCATTCCCTGGTCAGTGCCTGTATCGCATTAACCTGCTGCACACAGGACGTGTCTGTTTATCCTGCCAATTACTGCCAATCTAATCAGCTTGAGCCGGGTAAAAATAGCGCCAGTTTCCGTGTGGAAATCAAGAGGCACGAAAACAGCGGCAAAGAGGCTGATCCTGATCAGCCAAGCACATGGGAGGAGGGAAAGGCTGGCAGGAAATGGCTTGGGATGGTTTTTCCTCGTGGGCAGGTGGATCTTTTCCCCCCAGGGCTGGATTTTCCTCAGCATCCATCAGGCAGCCTGGAGGAAGGAGCTGGGGAGTGTGGGAATCACAGGCAGGCTGAATCCTCAGAGCAGCCCGTGCTGTCAGGAGAGAAGGGATAGGGCTGGAATCAGCTGGAAGGGACACATGAGGAGAGGTTGATGCATGGAATGGAATCCTGCAATGGTTTGGGTGGCAAGGGACCTTAAAACTCATCCCATCCCACCCCTTGCCATGGGCAGGGACACATTCCACTATCCCAGGGTGCTCCAAGCCCTGTCCAGCCTGGCCTTGGACACTGCCAGGGATCCAGGTTGAGCCACAGCTTCTCTGGTCTCACCACCCTCACAGAATTCTTTCCTAAGATCTGATCTAAACCTCCTCTCTGTCAGCTAAAAGCTATTCCATGAGGATGGATGGATGGATGGATGGATGGATGGATGGATGGATGGATGGATGGATGGATTTGAGTTCCTGTGTGCTGTGGAACACACCCAGCAGCTGTGTTCAATAAAATCAAGCTGCTATCCCATGTAGGGATCTGTGAAGAAGAAGAGGAGCAGGACATGGCTCTGCAGGTGGTGGGACCCCATCTTCCATCCTTCTCTCATGAGGGCCAGAGGTAGATTTTTTGTGATCTTGGAAGGTGAAAAATAAAACCAGGGGAAAACAATGGGATTTCCCCCCAGCATGCTTCATTTGCCCTTTTACTTTCCTGGATCACCCTACAAAAAATGAGTGTTGAGCTATTTGGAATCCAGGAGGACATCTCCACAGCCTGCCACAGGGAGTGGCCCTTCTTCATCTTTCTCATCCCAGCTGGAAAATTCCCGTATTTGCAGGCACGTGGCTTCTCTGGATTTTCCACCCTCCTCACCTGCCCGGAGCTCTGGGATACCCCTTGGTGGGGCAGAAACCTCTATTTTCCACAGCTGAAAGATGCCTGTGAACAAACCTGAGGTAGCCAGGTTTAACCAAAGCAAAGCAGGGCTTTTCTTTGAAGGCTCAGAATTTTCTGGCTGAGCCCGAGGAGCGGGAGCGCTGCCGATGATGAAGGGACATCTGTCACCCGCGTGTTCCCGCTGGGATTGTCAGGAAATGCTGACATCATGGCAGGAGCAGAAACCTGCTTTGGAGCAGGGCTTGGCACGCTGGCTCCCAGCTCCAGCCCTGCCACGGGCAAAGGCTGCTCCTGCCCGATGTTGGGAAGGGCTGCAGGAGATGCTTTGGGGCTCATCCTGCTCTGTCCATGAGGGACACATCCCAAAGCTTGGCCAAATCTGGAGAAAAAGGCCAATTCTCTTCCCTCTGTCCCTCCTCAGCCTTGAGACAGGGTTAAAAAATCAGGTTAAAAAATTAACAACTTGGAGAGTTTTGTTTTTTTTTTTTTTGCTTTGAGGGTGTTTGGGGTATTTCTTGCCAAGAGCCTGGGGTTTTTGTCTGGCTTAACAGACACAGAAAGTTGGGTTTTTTAAAATTCTGAGAAATTTTATAATCCAGAGAAGTTGAGGTTGTGGCTGCCTCATCCCTGGAAATGTCCAAGGCTAGGTTGGACAGGGCTTGGAGAAACCTGGGCTTGTGGAAAGTGTCCCTCCCCATGGCAAGGGGTGGGATGGGATCTTTAAGGTCCCTTCCAACCCAAACCATTGCAGGATTCTGTGATCCCCAAGAACTCCTGGACTGCTGGAGCTGGGATTTACAAGTATTGGCCAAATGGATTTATTGGTGGTGGGTTTTTTGTTGTTTGTTTGTTTGTTTGTTTTTTGTTTTGTTTTGTTTTTTAATTATTTCCTCAAGCTCCCAGTGGGTTGAATCCTCAAATGTGACATCACTAATGGGGAAACTGAGGCAGGGACCAAGGACACCCTTCACCCTTTGCAGAAGGTGCTGCTCTGACCCTTGGGATTAGAATCTGCTCTCAGAGGAAGGAATAAACATCAACCAAGTTTTTGGCACCTGATGAGAAAGCAGAGCTCCCACTCTCAGTTTAATGGAGCTGCTGATGGACGAATTCCTGTGTGAATAATGAATGTTTGGAAATGCTTTGAGCACTGTAAATGCAAAGGACACTGTGATTTCCCTGGGCTCTGAGAGCCAGTGGCAGAAGTTCCCAGAATTGTTTAGATCGTAGCAATAGGGATTTATAATTCATAACAAAGAAGAAATGTCTCTCAGTGAACCAAGAAGACACAGCGATGTAAAAAAGCTGACGTTACTCATATTCTTTTCTTATGAAATGCTGTCACACAAGGGTGGTCAAGGATCTTTTTTTCTGGGCAAATAAATACCTATGGAAGGATTTATTCCATTTTTGATGTAGGTTTTCAAACAAGGTTTCCCTCTTGCAGCCCGTTTTGTAGGGATTTAAACAGATGCACACTTCAGTGTGGAGTATCATGTCTGGGCTATCCAAACATGAGAAATTCCTTTGCTTCTTAACAGGCAGAGCAGAAAGTTATCCTACACATTTCATGCATTGGGTTTAAAGGAGAAAAAAAAAAAAAAAAAGAAAAAGTAAAGCACAAAACAAACCCTCAGAAAACTCCAAGGCAGATGCAGATTCACAGGGGTTTGAGATCTGCTTAAGGAATCAGCGAGCAGGATTCAGGAGCAGCTAATAACGGGCTGTATTACATGGCACTATTAACATGGGATAATCCAGGAGGAAAAGAAAAGGTGAGGGATAAAGGAACGTCACCCTACAACAGTGAGACCTCCAGAAATCAAGCCATGAGAATTCTAAACCAGATTAACTCAGCTGTCACTGTCAGGCACCAGCACGGGCACAAAGCAGGAGCTGCAGGGATGGGAAGAGGAGGAGATTTGGATTTTCCCTGGGATGAGATGCACACCTTGCTCCTGCTGAAACAAAGGAGCCCAGGTGCTGATAAATCCCAGGAGAAACCGTTCTGAAGTGAGGGAAATTTTGGATTTGGACTGAAACTCATCCCAGATGTGATGGGATGAACGGAGCTCCCCAAGAGGAGCAGAGCTGGAGGCTGCATTCCCTGTTCTCATTTCCTTCATTTCCAGCCAGGAATACGATCTTCCCTAGGCTTCCACCTCCTAGAGAACCTCTTCTCACAACCACCCCGAGCTCCTCTTTTACCCTCTGCTCTTATTTCCCATATTGCTTGAGCCTTCCCTTCAAACTTCCTTCATGACTGACAGGATTCTCATGGCCCTGTGAATTTTGGGTGGTTAATTCTGGAGATCTCGGGGTGAAAGTTGGTGCCAGATGAAAACCTGCACCAATTTGCCTTGAATGCCTCATCTTCATCAGGAGACAGGAGCACACAGGGGGCTGAAATTCTAAAGTAAGGGGCCCAAGTCAAATTTGGGAGTGAAAAGCCTCCAGGTTATTTGTTGGAAAAGGAAATTTGGAAGGAACTGGCTTTCAACCTGCATGCAGGCACCCAACTGATTAGCAGAGCTGCTGAGCACTCAGATTTGGCCTCCAGCTCTGGATTTATCGATCCTGAGTGCTCACACAAAGCTCTGGAGTGCTGCAGAGCAGCCTCTGCTCCTCCTGACATGCTGGCAGCACCCAGCCCCAACACGATCCATCCCTAAATCTCTGCACAAGCCTCCAAAATTCCTGCGGGGCCGTGGGTGGTAGAGGGATACATCCCAAAAAGGGGGAACTCACATCCTGGGGAAAACCAGAACCACGTGAAATGAAACCCTGGCCCAGCTGAAGTCAATGAAAGTTTGAACAGGGCTGAGGTCTCGCTCTGTCTGCAACAGGCGCCTGCTCCAGTGTCCCAAAAAAACCTCCTTAAACAAGAGCAGGCTGCCCATGGTTCTCATCAGTCTCAAGCACTTCCTATGTTTATTTTCTTGGCCCAGCCCCAGCTTTGCCAGTTGCTGCTCTGTGTGCTCTGCTGGCCTGGGCTCCCTCCCATGTCCTCACACGTCCTGGCTTCCCTTCCCATCCCAAACTGCTCAGCTGTGCCACTCCGAGCCCTGAATCCTGCCCCATTCTCCTCCCTAGATACCTCTGGTTTATATTTACCCCTCAGAATGCTTCGGGATCATTTTGGGAAGATTCTCCAGCAATGCAAGACGAGACCATTCCTTGGTGGCTCTTCCCATGAGGATGCAGCTGCAGCCCCAGACTCTGCCATTCCCATCTCGGGAAATCAGGCTGCTCACAGGGATCAGGGACCACAGACTTGGGGACAGAGTTTCTTCTTGTCCCTTGGTCACAGCAGCAAGGAAACAGCTGGGGATAGGCAGCCCCTGGTCTGCCCAAGCTCCACGTGTGATCCACTAAATCCATGCTGGGGACACCAGGGAAGCCACCAGCAGCAAAAGGAGGGCCACAGCCAGCACCAGCACTCAGCCAAGTGTGGTTTTACTGGGAAACTGCTGTCTCAGATGAGTCTCTTGCTCCTTTACCATCCCTGCTTTTCTGTCTGTCAGCCAGAAATAATTGCCAATGCATGATCCTGACTTTTGTGTTCAGGAGCACCAGATTCCCCCAAAAACCAGGGAAAGAGGGGGCTGCTGACAAAGCCCTCACCCACCTGGTCAGGACACTGCTGCTCCTGCTTTGTCCTGAATTCCCAGTCAGGAGAGTGAGGATCAGTCCTGCTGGTGTGGCTCAGGGTCAGCCCTTCATCCCATCTGCTCTGGATCACCCACTGTGACCTGGGACAGGAGCAGACGGCTCCAAACCTGAGCCACGTTGGCTGAAATCCACAGGAAGAGCTGTCAGGGTGTTCTGCAGAGTCAGGCAGAGCTGGCATTTGGGATCTAGACATGTTCCCTTCCCTTCCCTCACTGCTATCACCTGTAGCTTTCCAGACACTCATCCCAGGAAGGTTCCTACCCCCTCATTAACCAGAAATTCAGCTTCAGAACCAAGCAAGACACTTTTAAATCTGCTGTGCCTGCAAGTAGCCCAGACCTGAGGATATTCTGCTCCTCCAAAGGGGCTTCTTTGGGATGGAGAAGAAAATCCACGCAATAACTGGGCTGTCACCTGATGCTGGGTGATCTTTGGCAGACTTGAAGACGGGACCCATCCCTTACTGTCTGTCCTCACCACTACACCTCGAGCACAACCAGTGACAGACATACAAACTATTGTTTTCCACCAGAACTACCGCTTTTTTTTTGGTGGATAATACTTGGGATTTTTTTTTTTTAATGAGGATTTCCTCATTAAAACTCGGAACTCCCTGGGAATGTTGAGATCTCCTGCTCTCCACATCCACTTCTAGAAAACACATCTCTGCCTGCAAAATACCCCCAGAGCAGTTCGGACAGCGCTCTCAGGCACATGGTGGGATTTTTGGAAACTCCCTGTGCAAATCCAAGGCTTGGACCTGCTGATCCTTTTGTGTCCCTCCCAGCTCAGAGGCATTCTGTCGTTCCACGCTTCTGCTTTAGATGGGCAGGCAGAGAATTTGGTCCAAAACTGGGTACGGATTCGCCCAGCCCCGAAATGCGCGGCACCAAGTTGTGTTTTCCACGATTCCCGGGCTCTGTAGCAACAGTGGGTTCCTGGCACCCTCTAATGGAAAAGCTCCGTCACTGAATCACCGTCTCGAGCCTCGGCTCCTGCCTTTCTATTTTTACTCCAAGATCACAGGAATAACTCCGAGGCAGGCACGATACACGGCGTGCCAGGAAGGACCTGCAGAATGCGCTGAACAAATGTCAGGGCTGCTCCCGGGGAAGGAGAGGCTGCCCGGTGCTCGCCCCCCTGTCCAGCCCACCCAGGGATTGCTGCTTTACTTATGGAAATGTAAGGGAAGAGCTCATCAGCGCTGACATTTGGGCCTTGTTTGTCAATTTAAGGCACATGCTCCTGGGTTAATCATGTTACATCGCCTGTCCTTCCCCTTTCGCCCTCCTCTCCCTCGGCCCCATTGATAAGGGTGGAATTTTCTGGGATGTTTTTCCAAGTGTGGCGTCCTGGAAGTAGCTCAAATCTCAGGTCGGACTCGGCTCTGGTGCTGCTTGTAAACAGAATTCCTGCTTGGATTAGAAGGTATTTTTAAAGCTAGAAAGTGACACCCATAGCCAGGGAAGCTCTCCAAGGGTTTGTCTCCAGCCGGGTGGGGGACACCTGGCATTTAGGGGGACAGAAAAAGCCGGGGTGGTGGCAAGGACAGGATTCCTGTCAGCCTCAATCATCCCACAACCAGGCAAAGGGGGCAGGACACTGCAGCTTTTGGCTTCTAGTCAGGAGCTGGGATCCAGCCTGGGGATCCCTGGGTGGATCAGGGGGAAGAATTGGCTTTCCCATAGGTGGCTCAGTGAGATCCCTGCCCAGGTAAAGCCTGGAAATTTTGCCAAGTGAGAGTCTGCCCCTTGCTGGGCTGCCAGAGGAGGAGCGGGGTAGGAAGAAGGACCCATCAATCTCACCCTCATCCTTTACACCCAGTGACAAATAAAATCATTTAAATGACAGTTTAATACAGGAAAATCCAATTTCCAGCCAATGCTGCTCCATGTCTGTCTCAAAGCTGTGGAGAGGAGCTCAGAGTCCTCAGAGGGGGACTCTTTGTCAGGAACTGGAGAGACAGGACAAGGGAATGGCATCAAAATGAGAGACAGCAGAGTCAGATGGGATATTGGGAAGAAATTCCTCCCTGTGAGGGTGGCCAGCCCTGGCACAGGGTGCCCAGAGCAGCTGTGGCTCAACCTGGATCCCTGGGAGTGTCCAAGGCCAGGCTGGACAGGGCTTGGAGCACCCTGGGATGGTGGAATGTGTCCCATGGCAGGGGTGGAATGGGATGAATTTCAAGGTCCTTTCCAACCCAAACCATTCCATGATTCAAGGATTGGCTGCAGTGTGTAGGAGGTTCCAGCACATCAGGTGGAATTCCCCTTGGGAAAAAGCTGCCAAAAGACGAAAAAGCTGCCAAAAGACAACAAAAGCTAAAGAAAAAAACCAAACTGCCCAGAGCCTGGCAAAGGTGCCATGGGTGACACCGAGAGTTTGACACTCCCATGGCCACCTGTGCATCTTTGGTCTCACAACAGAGGGCAAACCCTAGGCTGTGATGTGCCAGACCACAAAAAACAGAGGACAATATTCCCCAGCATCCCCCGAGGGTTACCTGAACCCCTCAGGTGAATTTTACCTGTAAGTTTAAGGCATAGTTGAACACAAACCTCTGGAAGTGAAAGCCAATCCCGAAATTCAGCAGGTTTCTTCTCAATTCCCTTCAAAACCCTTTTTACTTTTAGAATCCCAGTTACCACAGCAACAAGACACACAGCTCTCTGCGGAGTTTAGGGCTATAAATAACCCCAAGATCTATAGTTGTGATATTAGCTATGAGGGCTTTAAAAAAAAAATAAAAATTGCATGTGGTAATGAAGGGAAAGGCTCAACGCTGAAAGGAAACAAATTTAATGAGGAAAAGATGGTTCCTAACTCGGTTTAGAGCACAGCTTTGAACAAAGGAAAGCAGCTCCTGGTAAGATCCTGCCTTTTCTGCGAGTTAGATTGATTTCAGTTGGATTTTTGGGAGTGGTGCTTTACAATCTCCCTTTTAGCTGTGTTAAAATGCTCTGCTGGCTTAAAAAAAAGAGTGAAAAAAAAGTCAATTAGGTGTCGTTTTGCCAGCCTTGCTCGTTGTGGGGAAGCAATCAGAAGGTAACACCGAGCCGGGTTTTAGCACAGCCTGCCACAGCACCACTGCATCCCTCTTTGGGGAAAGGATGCGTCCATGTGCTAACTTTAAACACATCTTTTAATCCCGATCGCTCCCCTGATCCGGGAGGGAAGCTGCTATTCCTCGGGATGCAGTCAGAGGGCAGGAATTCAGTCTGCCGGCCCCAGAGAAATGCTGGCCTTCCCCCTCGCCATCAGCGTGTAAACAAAGGCGCGATCCCACCAGGGAAGAGAAATATCGGCCGCGTTGGAAGCAAAAGAGGAAATTAAATAACCATCACATGGGCGTAAAAAAAACCCCAGCTCGTCAGGGGAGGGGGGGACTGATGGCTTGGAGCTGGCAGAACAGATTTGTATACGGTAGTGAGGAGGAGGAGATGAGGAAGGAGAAGAAAGGAAACACAAATCACGGAGTTATTTGGAGTTTCCTCTCTCCCAAACAGAAGGTCCGTGTTATTCGAGCAGATGCACCGCGTGTCACCAGCTTGCTGCTGTTTGTTATTTTAAGGATGGTCTCAGGAAGAAAATAAATTCCACGCCGAGGCTCCTTTATAGCCATTTTAGGCAGTCTGTGGAGAGGAGCCCGGAGAGTGGGGTTGGGGAGATTCCTCCAGGCTGAGCTGCTGATACATCCTCTGCTCTCTCTCCAGGAGGGAATTTCAGTGAATTGTTGGGAAGGGATCCCACAGCAGCTCCAGCTCAGGGCAGGCTGGGGCAGGAACCCACCAGCAGCACCGTGGGGCTGCATTGCTGCTGCTCCTTCCTAGGGGGACTCCAAGAATTGGGAGGAAAAAGGTTTGGTACAATATGAATAGGCAAAATCCAGCAAAACATGGAAATGGGAAGCTGTTCTCTGGCCAGGCAGTGCCTACACAGTCCTGAGTGGAGAAACCTCTGCCTTGGGCTGGGAGGACAGAGGACTCTGCAGCAAGAGGGGAATAATTCATTTAAATGTGATCCTTCAAGTCCAAGCTGGGATCTGAGCATCCGGCAGGGCCCTCTCTGGCCTCACCAGCAGCTGGAAAAATTCTGTGGATGATGATCTGCAGTGGTGCCTCTGCAAAGGAATTGGATTTGCAACCCAGGATAAAGCAGGGAGCAGAATGATGCTGGAGTCTCCCATGAGCCACACCAAAATCGGGGTTTGTTTGAAGTTGCTGGTTTCTCCATGGGGAGAAAAGTGAGATATAAACCACGTTATTCTGGCCCCCAACAAGTGGTCTGGTGGGGATCTGCTGTTGAGGTGACACGGGCACCAGTTTGGTGTCTTTTTCTAACATCGCCACACTCAGAGCTGCAGGAATTTCTGGTGGGAAAGAGCCAGCACAAAGATTATCCATCTACAGAAAAAAAAAATAAATTAAATGTCCAACTGCAATTTCTGGGCTCAGAGTGCAAACATTTAATTCAGCACCTCCTGGCCCAGTGACATTTGTGGATGGATTGTGTTTTCTAAAAGGTTTTTCAAGCCTCTCTCCTCCTCTGGATAAAAGCAAAGCAAGAGGAGACATGAAAAACCTTTCCCTTCAGAGAACACATCAGGCACAGGACACGCCGTGGGACTGAGGGAACGTTTCTGTCCCTGTGATTAACCGATCACCAGGCAGGACATTTCAGAAGCTTTTTTAATAGAAGACACAAAAGGCTGGAATCAGTAAGAAATAGTAAAAGGAAAAGAAAACATGAGGCATTGCAGAGGGAGCAGGCACCAGGCCCATTCTCTGAGGGCTCTGTCCTGCTCCCACTGAAATCAAAAGGAGTTTTAGAGTTGGCTGCAGTGGGAACAGGAACAGTCCTTAAGGCACTAATTAGTACAGCTGGCTGAATAATGCATAATGAACAGTTCATTCAGCTAATTTCATCTCTTTTTCTATTCATGACTTGCCCGTGAACCAATCCCAATTTTCTCATTTTGGTCGTCATTCGGAAGCTATTTGTGGGTTTCTTCAGGAAATCATCCCCAGTGTGAGATTCCAGCACACATCCCAACACGTAAATATTGGGAATTTGCACAGAAGTGTTGGAGTGTGGGATCTGCAGGTGGGACAGGTGACATCAGCTCTCCAAAGGTGGGCTGGGAGAGCTGGGGCTGCTCATCCTGGAGAGGAGAAGGATCCAGGGAGACCTCAGAGCCCCTTCCAGTGCCAAAGGGGCTCCAGGAGGAGCTGAAAGTCCAGGAGGGACTTTGGACAGGGACATGGAATGGGGAAATGGTTTCCCACTGCCAGAGGGCAGGGTTAGATGGGATATTGGGAAGGAGTTCTTCCCTGGGAGGGTTGTGACACCCTGGAACAGTTTCCCAGAGAAGTTGTGGCTGCCCCTGGATCCCTGGTAGTGTCCAAGGCCAGGCTGGATCACCCTGGGGCAGTGGAAAGTGTCCCTGCCCATGGCAGGGAGTGGAATAGAATGAATTTCGAGGTCCTTTCCAACCCAAATCATGGTTTCGTTTCTGCCCAAGATGATTTTCCATAACCAGCTGCACCAAGACTTTCAAATGTAGCAAAGAAACACTGAACTTTACACCCAATTTCAGCACATACTTGGGCACTTTCCTTTTTTTCCTCGTCCTTTCTCCTCCAGCACTTTAAATGGATCTAGCTGGTTATTGAGATACTGACCCAAGGCAGCGAGAGAAGGGATATGATGTGAAAACACCCCAAGGAATGTCACTGGAATAATCAAGTTAATACTTCCAGATTTTCCTTCTCCAGCTCTGAAGTGTTTTGGCCTTAGCAAGGACTAAATGAACATTGTGTAATGGATGGGGGCTGGACTCAGCCTGTGGATCACAGAGGACAACTCCAGGCTGGGCTGCTGCACACCCCGAATTTGGTAAAGTCACCCAAAATGTGACTTTGACAGGGCAAGATTGAAATAAAGGGACTATTCCAAACAGGAATGCAAAGGAAATCGCTGGCAGTGATGGGGCAGGGGGCCAGGCTGAGGCACCCCTGTCCCTCCAGCCAGGCAGGGAAAGACAGGGAAACCCAAGAATGTTTCTTTTGCAGCAATTCCTGAGACAGATGGAAGGAGCAAGGGAAGGGAGCCGGGCAGTGTTTTTGGCAGCCGGGCACTGTGGATTTTTGCTCTGAAGGAAGTCCCACAGGGAACCACGCAAAGCCAGAAGGGCATCCTGGCTTCTGGGGCCGAGGAGGGACGTGCCAGCACTGCTGGAAGGGACACAGGGGACACGAGAGGCAAGGGATGTTCAGGGCTGCTCACACTTTGAATTCTGGAAGGTGACAGATGAAGCAGAGCGGGATTGAGGGGGGATCTTCGCTGAGGGGGAGGAAAGGCTCTCTCTTATGCCTCCAGCTGGAAAAAACTCCTGGAAAATCCGTATTTCTAGACACTCGAGTGCGTGCCGGAGTCTATCGGCAGAGGGCAGTGACACTCGCAGGCACAGGCTCATCCCTGGCAGCCTTCAATCCATCCCGCTGTCACAGCAAGGACACCTTCCCCACCCTGCCCAAACCAAACCCGGGTGAATCCTTGAAAAATCAAACTGCAAGGGATGCTGCAGACCCGACATCTGGCCGCTTTTTGGGTTGGGTTTTTTGGTTTTTTTTCCTCCCCCCTCTTCCCAAAGCCCACGTGATATTTTTCTCTGCGCTTCAAAGCTGGCGTTTGTTTGTTTTTTCAAGCCCGAGAGCTCCAATTCCAGCATCTGCGCGAAAGCCGGCAGGAAATAGCCCGTGTGCTCAGAAGTAGTTGAGAGAACATGCAAGGGCAATATTTATCTTCCCCTTCCGTGGAGCGGAGTGGAGACACGCAAGGCTCCTGCTCCTGCCACTCACCGCATCCCGGCAGGAAAGGACAGGGTGGAGCCGCAGCATTTCGGGGGGGATTGGCAGAGCTGGGCGTCAGCCAGGGCAGAACGGCGATGAGGAGGAAGATTCGGAACAAGGCAGGCAGGAAGGGATGAGGGGAGAGGCAGGGGATGATCAGCATCGGGAAATCCGGGAGAGGTGCGAGAGAGAAGGGAGGATCTCCCAAGGAGCCGGCAGCTCTGGGGGCAACAAGGCACGGGGATCTCACTTTAAACACCCAGTTCGTCTGTCAGGTTTTATGTTCATCCATGGACAGAGTGGGCTTTCAGACCAGATCATGCAGGGGAAGCATTCAATCCCAAAAAGAGGGAAAGACGTTTTAGCACGGAACCCACCCGAGGGAAGGCTGCCCATCCCAGCTGACTCATACCCCAGACCGCAGTGGGTTCATCTCTGGCTTTGCCAGTCATTTTGGTAAAAGTTTGGGATTTCCAAGCTGGATTTCTGGCAGAAGTGCTAAAATTTAAGCCACATTTAGGAGGTTTAAAATGTCAAACCTGTCATTAAACGGGCAGAAGATTTTGCAAGCGTTGAACAGCCTCCTAAAGGCTCCTAAATGTGATGGTGGAAAGCTCTGAGGAGGTCCCTGTGAGCTGGGGGCACTGGACACTTGATGGATCTGGGCAACTCAACTGGTCTTTTATCCAGCAGCCCCCCAAATAAATCTCCTCCTTTTCTGTGGTAGAGATACTCATTTCCATTGTCTCTGTGGATGGACACCAAAGTGAACAATCTCCTTTCACGTTGGACCCAGTCACCCAACTGACACAGAATTATTTCAATTAGTTTTTATTTTATAGGCTTTTGGCCATTCCCTGTTGCATGGAGTCAAACTGACAGGAAGGAATTATCTGTGATAATTAGGATAATTAGGATATGATAAATCAATCCTCTGATAAAGGATTTGGCTACAATGGCTCTGAGGTGCTGCTTGAAGGGAAAGAAGCACCTCAGCCAAGCTCCTTGGTTTAACAGGACTGAGGAAATCCAAACAGGAGAATTCAGACTCTTACAACAGCAGGTGGAACTGAGGTGCTGAAGGACTGGACCCTCTCTCAGCCCTCAGCCAACTGCAACATCCAACAACAGCCTCTGCATGCTCTGAAAATACAAGAAAAAAGGAAATTAGGTATTGCTTACTGATGACTCCAGCAAGGAATCTTCCCCAGTTGTGTCAAGCATGCACAAAGAGGATTTCCAGGGAGAACAGGCAGGAAATGGGATGATCTGGGGTTGAAATGAGGAGCCAGTTTGGCGTCCTGTGCTCGTAGGAGGAACAGGGCTGCACAGGCACCCCAGAACGACCTTCACTCCCAACCCACTGCCTGGACAAGTGGTAACATGAGCTCTTACTCAGTTGATTTATCACCCTGAAAGCGGTTCCTGGCTCTGCCCCTGGACAGCCAGGAATTCTTGGTGAGAATTATATGTCAACCCCCTTTTTGATTTCCTCAGGCTTCACCCAGAAGAGAAGCTTCACTTCCAATCAGAGAAAAGGCCCCCAGTTCACCTATCACACTTCGAATTAGGGTTTGTTTTGCTGTCTGGCATCAAAGACAAAAAATTTCTGGCTGTAAACCACAGAATCACTCTTTTGCAATAAAACTCTCATTCAAACACTTATTTAAACTCAGTCTTAGATCTAGTTCCCAAGCAGAAAGTTTCAACCTTTTTCACCTTGCTACAGAAACCTGACTTTGAGCACAGTGTGGTGCTTTCAGGATGGATTAGTGGATAAAGGACGTGCTCTCAGGATGGATAAAGACATCAATATAAGCAGAAAGGCCACTAAAGAACTTGTCATGCCCATGCCAACAGCCTGGCCCGGGCTAGAGCTCAATGCAGAGCTTTCCTAAGGGACTGAGAGCACTTCCTCTGTTTTCCACACATCCTTTCCTCTCGTGGACAATGCCGGGCACGGCAGGAAAAGGAAGCACATATGGTTTGCACTCCATGACGGATCTCTGCAAGGAAAGGACACGGAGAGGCTGTGGGGCTGTCAAGGACCCTCTCACAGCAGGAGCCTGCAACAGAGGCAGGGTTGTGTCTCTTTACAATATGTGACATTATGCAGCCCCAGTGAGTGTCCTCTGCCTGCTGACTCCTGCATTTCAATGGGACTTCAATAAATGCAGTCGCTGGCCTGCGATATTCCACAGGGAAATAAAAAAGAATAAACTACCAGCATTTGGAATGTTTGTGGGGCAGCAGTTCGTCTTAGCAAGGTGTATAATGAGATTTCCAATAAACCACCACCCAGAGGAATGAGACTCTTACTCTTCTGTGCTACCAGCAGAAGCGGTCGCACAACTCATTTGAGAGCCCACATTTGGGCATCTGCACATCCCATAAAGATCAGCTCGAGACAAAATGCAATTTTACCATTAAGAACATCAATGTTGGGTCTTTTTTTATTTATCTGCGGCGCAGATAAGCAACGTTGCACTCGTGAAAATAAAACACACGGTCCATCTTCCAAGATTACCATCATATAAAAACCAAGCCTGCGCTCATTCGCTGCCTGCCTGGGGCTGCATTTAAAAATGTTATTCCTGGCTTGGCCCAGTTAAAAATCTTCACCCGTGTCATTTACCCAGCTGATGCACAGTCTGGCTACTGGGCTACCACAGCCAAATTGCCGAGTCCCATGGAAAAACACCACGAAAAACAGAAATTGTGTCCGCCCTTTGGCCACCCGATGCTGCAAATCGGCAGCCAACAACCCTGCTGGAAAATGTGCATGGCTATGTCGCTATGTCAGCCAGAACCACGGTTTAGAATGGAGAGTGGGAATGTGGGGGCCGAAAAATGATCATTTTGAGAGGTGTTTGGTGTGTCTTTTGTTTCTACACTGTATTTAAAGACAATCTGGAGTCAGGTGCCAAACTGGCTGTGGGTTGGCTTGGTGGCGGCTCAGGCAAGCGCCGCTGCCAAAAGCTTTATCGGGGTTTTGGCATCACCACCGAGCAGCAGCTCAGGCTGCATCCCTGAGGCTCTTTGTCATCCTAAAACAGCGGCTGAGGAAGGAGAGCATCGTAGCCATTCCCTCTTCTACTCCATAGGCTCCTCGTGGCTGGAATGAGGCGTTTTGGCTTAAAAGGCAGGGGAAAGGCACCTACTGCTCACATTGGAAGCAGCAATGAGCACAGGCAGCGCTTGGAGGCGGGGGACAGACTTAAAATGCACCGGCCATGAAGGGCAGAAGGAAGGAAGGTGCGCACACACGATTCGGGATGTAAGGATGCTCCCCGAGGCTCCTCACCAGCCTGCAGGCATAACCCTGCGGGGAGGACATGATCTGCAGATCCAAACCCGCCAGCTCTGCGGGGTCAGCGGGAGCAGAGCAAGGCACAGCTGTGCCCTGAGCGGGGTCATCGCCCCTCAGAGAACTCAGGGGGAGCGACGGCCGCACCCGCGACCCCTCCGCTCCCACGGGCGGCCACACACAAAAGCTGCCTGTCTCTCCCCCTCTCCTATTTAACGGCTTTTCGACCAATCAGCGCCAGGGGCGGGGCTCAACCGGGAGGATTGACAAGCCCCCGAGACCCCGCTCCCGGGTGCGCGGAGGGGGTGGGGAGAAGCGCGGCCGCAGCCAATCGCCGTGGGCGGGCGGGTGGCTAGGCCAATCAACGGCGCGGGGGGCGTGTCCCGCCGGGGGTCAGGCCGGGAGCGAAGGCGCCTGTCGCTCCCTGTTCCTCCCGCTCCGCTCGCGGCCGAGCCTCCTCACCGCGGGATCCCTCCGCCTGCGCGCAGCGGCCGGCGGGGTGTGCGCGCCGCTCCGTGCCCCTCCGCCCGGGAGGGATTATTTCTCGCGGTCGCGGCGGCGGGGCGGCCCCGGCGGGGCCGGGGGATGGAGGCACCGGGCGCCCGCCGGAGGGACGGAGGAGCCGCCCCGTGAGGGAGGAACGGGAGCGCAGCGGCCTCCTCGGGGCCGCCGGCGGGCGGGGACCCCGCGGCCAGGCCGCGCCTCAGCGCTCGGGCCTGCGCTGCCCTCAGCGGGGCCCGGCCCGGCCCTGCCCGCCCGGGGCTGCCCGAGGCCGGGTGCGCGAGCCCCGGCCGGGGCGTGCGCGGCGCGGGGCACCATGGTGGAGAAGCGGTGCCCGCGGCTGCAGCGGGACGGCGTGTACCGCTGGTTCTCCGAGCTGCCCTCCCCGCAGCGCGTGGAGTTCCTGTGCGGCCTCCTGGACCTGTGCATCCCGCTGGAGCTGCGCTTCCTGGGCGCCTGCCTGGAAGACCTGGCCCGCAAGGATTATCACTCCCTGCGCGACTCCGAGATCAAGGCCAACAACCCCGCCGACCTGGGCAGCCTCACCAACCTGACGGACGAGGTGGTGCGCAGCAAACTCCTGGTGTCCCTCGCCCTGCTGGGCTCTGCCCACCGGGAGGCCGCCGGGGTCCTGTTCCGCACCCTCACCCACATCGACTCGGTCATCAACAACTACGGGCTGCAGCTCAACGAGGGCCGCACGGGGGATGAGTTCCTGTTGCTCTTCACCATGGCATCCAACCACCCGGCGTTCAGCTTCCATCAGAAGCAGGTGCTGAGGCAGGAGCTCACCCAGATCCAGAGTCTCATGGCCAGCACCAGCAAGAATCCCAGCACCTCTACCCTCAACACCATGGCAACCTACCCTGGCTGCCATAAGGTGGGTATCCTGCTTTTGGCACGCTGGAATTGGCACCGGGCTGTGTCTTCGGCTCTCTTTTTAAACCGTGCTTTAGCTCGGTGGTAAATGGCAGCTTCAGAGGCTGGCGGTTGGTTGATGATGGGGATGGTCATCTGAGGGCACAGAGAGGATGGATGGAGTTCTTACGAGCTTGTGACATTTAAATGAGAAGGGGTTCGCAAGCAGATCAGCAGCAGCAATATCAGCCTTCACTGATGGCTTCTCAAAGCGTCTGCTGGGGGAACAGTCCTGCCAGGTGCGTGGAAAACCAGTGATTTAGGAAGGGAAGTAAATGCATTTCTAGATAAAAGCATTTGTTTGAAAGTTCCCCTTGGAAAAAGTTGGAAAGGAGGAGTAGCTGTCCAGTGGCAAAGCATCTTGGTGGGACTGGGTTTTGTTTAGACGGATGTGGTGGCAAACGTTTGGAGTTGCTGTTGTTAAGCTAAAAGGAATGTTGTCGTTTTCTGTCACTCTGCATCCCTCGGGTATTGATGCTGGTGTCGGGGTTCACCGTCATTAACGTGCTGTTCTTTCATTCAGTTGCCAGCAGTTAGGCCAGACTGGAGCGTTTTAAGATGCGCTGTAAGTCATTGGATATGTGCCTGCTTAATTGCTCTCAGCCCGCTACAAATTAGGGAGTCAAAGCGTCTTCCTGCCTGATGTTAACCCGCGTGAAAGTTCAATCTGAGCACCAGCTTAGAAGGTTCTTGTGAGAAGTTAACAGACTGCAGCCTTTGAGGATGAGTGGATGATGTGTTACCCTGCTCCTGGGAAAGGTGGAGAATACCTAAAAGCTGTGAAAACCCCTGTGTTGGAGTAATAGCCTAAATAAAACTGTTTCTGAGGGCTCAGTAGAGATTTCACTAAGTTGAGCATTGAATTCCAGACTGAGAAAGAAATCTGGGCACAGTCTTCCCCTAAATACAAATTCCCTTCCAATTTCATGTTTCTTTGAACACCTCTGCTTTGTAAAATTGAAATGTGTTCAACTTCGTATTTTTCTTATTCTTCCCTTCCCGTCTTGTGCCTGTTCATAACCTCCTGTAGTAAGGGGAAAGAACAAGGTATGGGAGAGCCTTTTTCATTCAGCTGAAACCTCCATGTGGATAAAATATAGCTGGAAAGCATATTTCACACAGGATGTAGAAGGGTATAATTAAAATCATTAAGCGTTTCAGATGCTTAACTACTTGCAGCTTCCCTTATTCCAATGATGCAGCGACCCTGGGTTAGAAAGGAAACACTGTAAATCATATCCAACTTCCCTCCAAAATAAGACAAGCAGAAAAAAAAATAAAATCAGGCAGGCAGGAAGGTTTTTGAGAGTCTTCTTTCTGAGGTGCAGGATTTGTGGAGCTGAAAAACTCCAGCACTATTTATGTCAATCTAAGATGGACGGAGAATCCACCCTGCCATTTTTCCTGCCAGGAATCAGGCAGCCAGGATCGTTTGTTTTTTCTTTTCTTCTGAGCTTCAGTGGAAAGGTTGTCCCTTTAAAAAGCCCATTTTTGTAGAAATCTGCGTTGAAGAATCTTGGTTGCCAAGTACAGAGTAGTGAGAGGGAACACAAAGGTGACTTTGCCTTCACAGTCTCTGAATGTGCATTTTGTTTGAAGTGATGCAAATTGCCTTAAGATTTTTGTTTTTGTTGTTGTTCTTGACTGGGTAATTCTGCTACTTTTAGAGTAAGCAGTTGGCTTAAACCAGGAGTTGGATGAAGCAAATGGAAAAAACAATGTCTTTCTCCATTCAGCCCTGTTTAAATATGCACAAATAAATTCCAGCACCGAGTCCTTGTGGTGTTACCAAGTGGTGTTGTGACAATCCTTGTGCTGTAACATCACCTAGAAAAAAACAATGTGGATGTGTAGAGAAAGTCGGTGCCCTGGGCTGCTGCTCTTTCTTCCTCCTTGGAATTGGAGGAGAATTCCCTCCCTGGTGCCAGCACTTTCTCGTGGCTCCTGTTGCTTTACTCCAGCGTGAGCCACGCTGAGCTGGTGCTGGAAGCTGAATGTTAAATGGGGGAATTCTGCTCTTCTCTGAGCTGGTCCTTAAGGAACTGGAGAAATGCTCACCAGCTGAGGTCCTGAAAAACTTTGGGAAGCCGGGATGGCATGGATGTGAGATGGAGCTATGTGTGGACAGGCTGAGTTATCCTCCTGCTTTCCCCGTGGGATAGTGGCAATAGGGTGTAATCTTGTGTAACTGTACCTGCCCCACTGTTACAATTTCTGATTTATGGTTAACTTGTTTAGTCGGGAGATGGAACACAAATCTGAGCAGTGCTCTTTGTTCTCCTTGCAGAACCAAATGGGAACGTGCTGCTTCTGCTTAGCCAGTCCTCTTAAATATATCCCAACCAGGTATTAGCTATGACTTTTTCCAGAGGATGGGACCTTACAATCCTTTTTCCATCTCCTCTTTCACATTTAACAGTGAAGTGTCTCAAATTCAAATTGTGTTTAATGGTGAAGAGACTGAGCAGTTGATACAAATTTACTGTAAATATTGCATGATTCCTCAAGTTGCTTTGGGGTAGGTGAACACAGCTGAAGGTGGTCAGTGATGCAAAACTGTTTTTTGCTGTTTCCTTTTACTGCCTGCAGTTGCTGACTATGAGGAGGCTTAAAACAGCTGCCCGTGTATTTTTTTGTGCTTTTTCAGATGCTTCTTGTCTTACCTGAATCTTAACGTTGCAGGAAAAGGTGCCTGTGGCTGGCTTTAAGTAGGTCAGTAATTATTAGATTGATGGTTTCTACCTGATGGTATAAAATGAACATTTTATGAACAGGAGGGAAAATGCTGTCCTCTCTACGTTTTGCCTTGGACTCTGTGAGGATGGAATCATGGAATATCCTGAGTTGGAAGGGACCCACAAAGATCATGGAGTCCAGCTCCTGGTTCTGCCCAGGACATCCCAGCAATCCCCCCTGGGCCTTGGGGCTCCCTGACAGGAGGGAACAGCCAGGGCTCTGCTCCCAGGGAACAGGGACAGGAGGAGAGGGAA
>VZSR01000393.1:1952321-1990718 GCA_013398615.1 Brachypodius melanocephalos
GGCTTGGAGCAACCTGGAATGAGATGAGCTTTAAGGTCCCATCCCACCCAAACCATTCCACGATCCTGTGATGATGACTCTGATCTGGCTGTGGGCTCAGCTGCAGAGCCGGGGTCAGAAATAGTCCCTGAGGGCAGTTTGCAGCTGAAGGGAAATAAGGGCAGTGCCCCCGTGGTTGTGTGGCTGTTTTGGGCTGGTATCTTGTGAATGGAGGGTTCTTGCCCAGTCAGCTTCCAAATACTGCACCAATGGCTATTTCAGGTTTATAGCATAAGGTGCTATTTTTCACTCCTGCTAATTCCATAGGCTCCTCTAAAACTTCCAAAGAACTCAGGGCTGTATATTGGGAGCTGTGGAGTTGCTCTGAGGGATCCATTTCAAACACCTCCACCTGTCTGCACTGTTTGCCTTAGGAGCATGAATGGACATAACTCCATTGAGAAATATCCTGATATTTTTATTTCACCAATGGAGTGATGAGTTATAAAAAAGCAGCACTTACTTGCTGGGTTGAAGCTGAGTTGTCAGGCCCTCGCAGAGACAGTATTGCAGCTATTAAATGATCTATGTCAGCTTCTTTTATGGCTTATTTGTGAGCTTTGTAGGGATACAAAATAATGACAAACTTAATTTTTTGCCTCCCTAAGGATATTTCATGGATTCAGCAGATGACCTTGTTGAGAGGAGTTGCTGGCTGGGATTAGAGGTGTTCACTCACTGTGTCAGGAGTTGCTATCTCAGAATGATCTCACTCTCCAAACCACATGAATCCAACCTCAGGAGCTTGGGGGACAAGTCTTGGAGCTTCCAGATGACATTGCCAAGCCCTGCATGTCTTTTGCACATCCTTTGAGAATTTTTGGGCACTCCAGGCAATGTGGATTGCACTTACCTCTTGATATTCCAGTTAAAAATGTGAGGCTTCCCCTTCTGGCTCTTTACTTACTCATGGTTTCATTTGAAATGTGATAAAATGGTTCATTCTCAAACTTAGAATATTTTCAGAAATGAGCTTTACATATAAAGAAATCCTTGGAAGACAATGGTCTTGAGTAGGAACAATATTAATTAGCAGCAAATTCACTTTTCCTAATCATATGTTGCATGATGAACTTGAATTTAGGAACCCAAACGAGTTTGCTTGGAAAATGCACCATGCACCCAAACATCAAGGGCAGAGCAGCCAGAAAAATGTGTGTTGAGCTAATAATGATGATGTTTTTTCCATGAACTGTTTTCCCATTTATTTTTGCACGAGCTGAATGAAGTTTTTGTTTTAAGAGTGCATTCCTCTTCACTTTTTAAATTTACTCTTTTTTTCTACTAATTACCTTGTAACTGTTAGTTGTCAGTGAAGCAACACTGAAGTGAGGCTCGTTCTTGTGGGGTGAAGATTCCTGTTGGATGTTTTGGACTGAACCAGGTCTGAACTGTTTTAATGGAATCAGTGCATGATCTGGAGGAGATCCTGCATGGAGGAGCAGAGCCAGCAGCAGTTAACCACACCTCACAGGCATTCCAGGGGCTGACTTCAAAGGTGCTGAACAGCAGCCTTGTTTGGAAGTGTTTAACCATTTGGTTTAGTGGGTTTAGAAATGTTTGAGTTGCTAAAACTGAGGTGCTGTCACCTTTAGTGACAGGAGGTACAGCCCTGTCTCTTCCTGGCAGGGCAGAGCTTGGCTGCTTCTGTCATCTTTGATATTCAAATACTCCACTCTCCATTTACTTGCTCTGGAGTGCTTTTTATCCCTAGAAAAAGCAAATATAGTCACAAGAACATAAATAAGATTTTTCAGAGCCCACAGAATTTTATTATAGAAATGCTGGATCTGATTTTTCTGTGGAAACAAGAACCATTGTCAAATTTCCACTTAGATTTGACTTCAATCTTGGAGCCAGCTGAATTGAAGCTGTTCCTTCCTGAGGTTTGAGATGGGTATTAATTCAAGCAAAAGGATGTTGATATGGTGCAGATTTGTGTTTCTTTGCATGGAGTTTGTAATGAGCAAACTTCAAAATTCCTTGCTCTTGCCTCATGCTGAACCAGGATTTTTCCATTGATTCCATTGGGATAATTATCCAGTAATCAGCATTGGGAGGGATAAACATTTTAACAGGTGTTCAGGCTAATACAGAGTTTCAGGGATTTTGTGAATAGCTGAAGTGATCCAGAAATAATCAGATCTGTTAGTTAAGAGCAAGATCTTAATTTTAATTACAGACCTGCCAAGTCCTGATGATAACTAGTGAAAGTGAACACTTTTCAGGTGTATTTTGAATTCTTCTCCAATGTCATCTTCTTTTATCACCGTAAGTAGAAGAAAGAAGGACATTGAGAGGCTGGAGAGTGTCCAGGGAAGGGAATGGAGCTGGGAAGGGGCTGGGAAAGGGACTCAGCCTGGAGAAAAGGAGGCTCAGGGGGGACCTTGTGGCTCTGCACAAGTCCCTGACAGGAAGGGACAGCTGGGGGCTCGGGCTCTGCTCCCAGGGGACAGGGACAGGAGGAGAGGGAACGGCCTCAGGCTGGCCCAGGGGAGCTTTAGGCTGGATATTAGGAAAAATTTCTTCACTGAAAGGGTGTTGAGGCATTGGAATGGGCTGCCCAGGGAAGTGGTGGAATCACCACCCGAGGAAGTGCTCAAGAAACGTGTGAATGTGGCATTTGGGAATGTGGTTTAATGGTGATCATGGTTGGACTTGGTGTCTCAGAGGTCCTTTCCAAACTTAATGACTCTGCTTCCATGATTCTGAGTACTTTTATTACACTCAAGCCATTACTTGAGTGAATATTGAGAAGGAGGAGGAGGGAGAAATAGAATTCAGTGGATTTGTGACCTGTCAGATAATTTCTTTGTGAGTTGTTGTAGAAGAGACAGGGGTGGTTGGCTTTTGGTGGCATCAGATGAAGAAACAGCATCACATTTGTACATCAGAGCTGGAGAAGAGCAGCAGTGTCTGTTCCCAGGACTGCTTAGAAGCAGGGATTTGTTCTGATTTCGAGGTGGTTTGAATGATTGGTTTGTAAAATTCAGATTTGATGAGTCCAGTACCTCTATGGTAGATTGATGTTCCTATTATTAACAGTGTTCTCAATTCTTTAAGCAAAGGGGTTTTAGTGGAAATTAGTCTATAAAATCCAGCCCCTTATTTGGGTCCATCTGTTCTCCTGAATTCATGAGGAGCCCTGGAGCAGGTGCGTGATTGTCCTGCAGTGTTTAAGTACCACATGCCTCATTTCATTCCAGAGAGTCTCTCAGGACAGAACCATCTGATTTATTATCCATTATCCCATTTCCCTGGGAATTGCCTCTTCACCCTTTGTGTTCCTCCTCTAGGAGAAAAGGTGTATTTTGTAGCTGGTGAAACATGGAGGCACCTGGCTCTTACAGCTTATTTTTGACTGTTGGAACTGCTTGAATTTTAGCACAAACCAAACACTTCCAGCTGCATCCATATCCCAGTCCAACAAAGCAATAAAATATGTGTAAATTTAAGTGGTGAGCACTTTACTGGGTATGTGGAGAATGGGGGGTGTTTGTGAGTGCTTCTTAAACATCCTCATCCAAAGGAGAAGGTTGGAATTTTCTTCTTCTGGGGGAGAACAGTCAGGTGTTTGGATATGTGAGTAAATGCAGGACTGGTGCCTGACGCAGAGGTTTCACAATACTGTTTTTTACTATCAAGAGGAAGGTGTTTGTTCAGTCCTGCCCCTCCTGGGCTTGTCTCAGTGGATTTGGCATTCCAGATTAGTTGCTCTTGTGTCTGACTTGGATTTAGTCTGATGACCAATCCTGTGGTGTCAGAGTGACAGCTGAGTGTTAGCAAGGCATTTTTATTAAATTATTTCAAAACCTGAGTTTGCCCCTTTGGTGGGAATCAGCCTGAGCTTGCAGGGGCCACGTCCTTGCCATCAAACTCCTCCTGGAGCATTGTTGCCAACAGGATTGCACCATGTGAAAGACCCTGGTGTTAACCTCAAAGAAGCTGCTGTTAATACTCAGTAATGTGAACCTGGCAGGACAGGAGTTGAGTGGTTTGTATCCCCTGGAGTCTCTGTTCCAATTCCTGAGCTCACTCATACATGTTACCTGCTCCTGGAGCGCAGTTTATTGCTAAAACCCCTTTTTAAAGGAGAATTCAAAAGCCAGGATTGACAGAAGCGTTTCTCTGTGGAACTCTCAATTTATCATTGGCCATTGTTGAAAACATGGAAAAGTTTTCCTGTGTGATCAATGGGAAAATGTGTTTGTGTGGCTTGGAGCTCCAGGACCTCACTTAACTCACTCATTGCTCCTATATATTGTTTGCTTTTCCTGTGTAATACATGACCTAAATTTCTTACCAGGTACAGAAATCCATATTTTGCTCCCTCAGATCCTGTATCATTGTTCCATGTGTCCATGGTGCTTTGGGTAGTGGTTGTGTTGATTTTTTTAGTATTTTTGGCTGCACTTCAAACTAAGTCAGCAAATACTTTGCTATTAAACCATGTATTTTCTATGCTCTGTTTATTTTTCAAAGGAACAGATAATTGCTGTTTTGGTAAAACTCTGACCACATTAAGCTTGACTCCTATCAGTCCTGTTATTTTTATGAAAGGCTTTGCTGTATTCAGTGTTAGCAAAGCTAACAGTTACCCAGCTTCCCAGATTTCCCATTTTCCATAGTGACTCCCACTGCCTGGGACAGAGCCACATCAGGCAGCAGTGGCTGAAAGAGCAGCACCACCTGTGGGAGGTACCTGTGTTTATTTTCCTGTGTGCTTTTGAATGGATTGAGAACTTAGGAGAGCTTCCTAGAGCTGCTTTTGCTGTCCCACGAAGATCTGAGCCTGTTAGGACATCTCTGGTTCTGGGAAGGAAATCACAGAATTAATTAGAATTAATCATCAATGCCAACCTATCCCTGCACTCTGGGGGGGAAAAGGTTGGATTTGGATGATGACAGGTGAAAATGGGAAAAAATGTGATTACGGCAAAATTCTAGCGAGGAATTCTGTTCCCTTGGCACGTTTGTCATCAACCCCTGGGTCAAAACACTTGTTTCTTTTCCTGGTAACTCCTAGGGGTGGAGGAATCAAGGGCAGCATTTAGTGATCCTTGTGAATAATCTGTGTGGGGAAGGATCCACTTTTCAGTAGCTGATACCAGTTTTGATCCTGTCATCATTACAATGGAGAATGAAGGCAGAGAAGAATTCACTCTGAGCCTCAGTCACTAAGCAGTGATCAATTTTCTTTGTTACTTTCAATTCTGGCTTTAACTTGAAATGCAGGAGACAGCAAGGTTTGCATCTGGAAAATCAGAAGTCCATCTGTGAGCCAGATGCTTTGCTGTGGAGGGAGCAGATCAAAGGATCCCAGGATCATCGAGGTTGGGAGAGACCTTAAAGCTCATCTCATTCCAGCCCCCTGCCCTGGGCAGGAACACTTTCCTTTAGACCAGCTTGCTCCAATCAAAGATGCAACATGAAATTGGAGTAAAAATAGTTTTAAGGATCTTTTCTGCACCCACTTGCAGCTTTTAGAGGCATTGAAGGAGCCTTCAGGCCACTGTGGTGTGGAAGGAATTCCTGAACAATGCAGTGAAGATATGGAGAGGTGCATCAGAGGGGTTTCCTTCTCCCTGGCCCTCCAGGAAATGCTGTACTGGGGGTAAAATCAGGCAGAATATTTAACTCAGGTCTTGCTGCTAGTTTTGATTGCTCTTTATGGACTCTTTCTGCTGATGTTCTCAAGTAATTTCTGTAGGAATATCCACTATTTTCTTCAAAGGCCTAATGCTGGTTTTTCATAGACCTTGAATGATTCATGGGTTTTTTCCCTGCATTTATAAAATGTCACTCCTGTGGTTTGTTATGATATATGGCCTGAACATTCCTGGTTCCTGTGCTGCCAACTTATCCGTCTTCACTGTGGCCTGTTACTGCCTCTGAAAACAAGCCTTGCGCAGTTCTGGAGCTGTTTATTCCTTAATGGCACCTTGGCTTTCTCAGAGATGTTACAGCTCCTAAAGGGTCCAAAGCAATTTGCTCCCTGCTTCTCCAAACCTTTATCTCCCTGGAATGCCTTGTTCTTTATTCCAAATCCAGTTTCGCCTGAGCAGCTGTTTGTGCTAAGCCCAAAGCAGGGATCTCAGGAGTGTTCAGATATGGAGAACTCTCCTTCCTGAATTTACTTGATGCTGAATTTCTGCAGCTGAATTTGGACAGGTCCTTCTTGTAAAGCTTTTACCAGTGTTTCTCCCAACCCTCCCAGGACAAGATCTCATGCAGTTCTGAGCTGATGGGTTATTGTTCCTCTGTTTGGCTTTGCATCAAGTTTCTTTTTGTTTAAAAAAAAATTAAAAAAAAATTTAAAAATTCTAAAAAAAAAAATTAAAAAAAAAAGCTGTTACTATTTTGGAACCAAAACTTTGATTTGCAAACCACTTTTCATAATTTCACTTTCCCTAAACAAATCCAAACTGTTGCAGCGTCGTGATGTTTAAGTCAGTGGAAAAAATGATTTCAAAATTTGGAATGGAAGCTTTAAGCAGTGGGATTCAGTGGTTCTAACACCATTCAGCTCTCTAACAAAGTGCTCCATTTGGAACTAATCAGAGCTTTGTGATTTTTCTAGGCCAATTTGGAGCTGCTTTGATGTGCGACGGGATCAGATAGTACGAGCTCAGGCAGACAAGACATATGGGCTAAATTAATCCTTAGCAAGTCTAGGAAAATTAAATCTTTATGGAAAAAAAATGGAGGTTATGTATAAACAAAATGCAAATTATAAGCTGCACGCGATGCTTGTTGTAAGGAGAGTGGAGAGGAGGGAATACAAGATAAGAGGCAATAAATTGTAACAAACTGCTTGTTCAGAGATTTTTCTGGAGCTGTGTGGCTGCTCTTACTCAGCTTCAATCATTCTGAGTGTTTGTATTTCTGATTATTTTGAATATTTGGAACCTGGTTGTCCAGGATAACGGAGCTCCTTTCCCAGCTTGCCCCTCTGCTCTGTCCCTTTGCCAGGAGGATGGTGCTCAGCCCTCTGGAACTTCCTCCCAGCAGCCCTGGGCTGGAGGGAGAGTTTAATGAGCTCCAGGAGAGAGGCTGTGTGAGATAAGCTCAGCTAAAGGCTGACTTTGGCAAAGGAAATTTAAACTCTTCCCCCACCCTCCCGCCAAGCTGGGAGTTTAATGGTTGGTCTAAGGGAAAGCTTGGTGTTAAGTTTTGTTACTAGTGGGAAGCTGTGCTGAGGAAATAGTGTATAATTAGATAAATATAATACTCCTGCATTTATATATATAAAATAAATGACTTTGGTTTTGTTTTTTTTTTGTCAAGAAGTAGTGCTGAAAAGGAAAGCAGCTACCTCTAATCCTCTTTTTTTTCCTGACACCCATCTGCCATTCTGGATTGATTTCTTTACACATAGAAGCTTTTTTATGGATGTCAAGTATACAGAGCCTTTCACTTGTTCTACTGCCTTAAAGTGTGTATAAATCTAAAAATGTCAGTCTTAAAATGGAGCTTACAATAGGTAATTGCATGGAGTGGGGCTGTGCTATTTCTGACTTGCATTGTGTGTGCCGACTGACGGCAACATGGAATGGGAGGGTGTGCAAAGGATTGTTTTCAGCAGAAGTTGTCCCAGCTCAGGGCACTGTGTCAAGTTAGCAGGGTCTGAGGGAGCCTTTTCCCTGGTTTTGAGTTACTCTGAAGGAGAACTAATTTTGTTATGGCAAGATACACGTTTCCTCCTGTGATTTGTGCCAGGCTAAAATCCATGTGGAATTCTAATTACAGCTCTCCCTACGAGCAGTTCAGGTTGATTCCAGATGTAACAATTGAATTTCAAGTCACACAGTTACTCTTGAGTAGTTACTGAGAGTGTTTTTGTTGGTCTGAAGTCCCTCTTTTTAAAGCAGCTTTTCCTCTTCAAGGTTCTTGAACCCTTTTTTGTTTTGATGCTAGAACTTTCTGCTTGGGCATTGTTAGTATAGAAGTTTCCACTGAAATATGATCATGACAGGTTATTAAATGGCAAAGACAAGAAAATCAGGGTTTTGCTAAGCATTTTTCATTGCAGTCTGTTGTGGAAATGCTTGGGAATGCCTTGAGTTTCATCCTTGGAGAGGTAATGGAGCTGCTTCCTGCTCTCCTGGTACTGGGATGGGGAGAGACTGGGAAGAGTGAAACAGAGGGAACTCCTGGCTGAAGATCAAGCCAGTTTAACAGGGAAAACAGATCAAGGCAGTTTAATAGGGAAAATAAAGGCTACATCTGCAAGGAAAGCAAAGCAATTCCCCATTTCCCTTGGATGGACAGAGTTTGGCCATCCCAGGGAACCTCATGGGTCGTGGTGACTGGGGAAGAGTATTGGGGTCACTGAATGTCCCCTGCTTCCTTCTTCCCTCAGCTGTCCTCGTGTCCCAGCCCAAATCCTTGTGTCCCCCCAGTGCTGGTGGGATGGGAAGACTCAAAAAAGTGTCAGCCCTGCTCAGCAGTGACCAGAACATCTCTGAGTTATCCACAGCTTCCAGCACAAATCCAAACCAGCCTCACACCAGCTACTGTGAAGAAAATTAACTCTACCCCACCCAAAACCAGCACAGTGATATAACATAAAAATGACATTTTCCAAGAGCCCTTTTCCCCAGTTTTCTTGTGGAAAAGTTAAAATCTGTGGTGTGCAGAGGTTAAAGGTCTTGCAATCTGTCTCCAATTGACTGCTGGGTGACTATTGTTTAAAAAAGAATTACGGTGTAAGTAGCTTTTTAGATTAGCCAAGATAATCTCAGTTTGTGAATAGCTGCTGACTGAAACTGCTTCCTTGAACTGTTACTTGGGGAATATCAGGAGTAACACCTTCAATTTTAAGAGAAACCAACTTCTGCTGAGTGCCTTCCCAGGGGATCCCTCACTCCAGAGAAGGTGTGATGCTTGCGTGTTCCCATCGTTTATTTTAATGGGTTTTTGTACTTTTCATTCCAGGTCACTCCAAGGTCGGAGACCCCCATCAACAGTGTCAGTAACAGTTTGGAAAATGTGCTCCACACATCCACACATTCCATGGAGGAGTCATTACCCAAGAGGCCTTCGGGGAAACACTCCAAAGGTGTGTCCTTTTCCTCCTGCCTGCTTCCAGTGGGGAACCAGCTCAGATCCTTGGTGGTGCTCAGCTTTATTGTCGTTGGGGTTGGAGGCTGGAATTTTGCTGCTTTACTTCTGGGTTGGTTTGGGCAAAGGAGGGTTTGTAGGAAGTGTGAGTGTGTCAGGGGGAAATGGCCAGGAAGAGAGGAGTATCCTGATACTTCCATTGGGAAATAAGCAAGAAGGTGCTTTGAGATATCTTCTTTTGAAATACTAGCTTTGATCTCAAGAAATATTCTCCAAGAGTGGGTATCTTGGACATTCCACCTCTCAGCAGGTTGTTTCTCGGATAAAGCATATGGTGTTGAGTGTTCCTCAAAGGGAAAAGACATTTAAACACTTTGACTGCCACTTCTACCTTTCTCTTGCTTTCCCAAGTGGGAAACTGAGTGAAGAGAAGTGGAAGATAGAAGAAACATCTTGCACCTTTCTCTGTTATAAAATAAATCTGGTTTTTGTAATGCTATATTGCATGCTGACCTGGCTAAAAACTGGGCTTAGCAAATCAGGGTTAATTATTCCATTTCCACACTCGAGGCTGTCATTGCAAATATGAGAATGTCCAGTTTAAAATGTGACTAACAGTGTTTTTATTTAATGCATTTTAAAAAATAACTGGTAAATGAGGAAAGTCTTGGAACTGGGAGCTGCTCTTTGTGCAGCTTTTGTGAGCCCTGTAGAGCAGAAATAAATCAGGGGAAATATCTGCCCTCATATGTTGCCTTCAAATATCATTAAAAAATATCACCAAAACTTTTGAATTTGGAATTTATTCTGTTTTCTTCCCTGCCACTGGCTTCCTACAGAACTTTGCAAATACAGTTTGATACCACAGAAATTGAAGAATTTCCAAGCATGTCTTCACTCAGAGGATCTGATACAGCTCAGAAAGGGTTAAATGTCCCAAGAAATGTTGCCTTTCCTCCACCAGCTCTCCTTTCCAGTGACACGCTCCACTGTAATCCCAGAAGTGTAAGGAGCAGTCATTTTTTACAGCACAGTAATGCTGGAAGTAACCATTTCTCCAGCTGTAAAAACCATCAGGGTAGAAGAAAACGCAGCACTAAGCAGAAGCATGGCTGGGTTTGTGGCTTTCATCTGATTAAAAATAGGACAGGGTTCAACAGTGTTTTCATTTGTACTCAGTGATTGCTATTCCAGTACCATATATGCTAAGATTAGTCATGGTACGCTGTGAAAATTAATTAGGTTTTGCTCTGATCTGTTTTTCTCTTATAGAATACCTGCCTCATGCTCAGTTTAATTTACAGAGTGCCTCAGTGATGCTTGGGAAAAGGGGGTGTGGAACAAATACTGATATTCTGCTTTCTGCTTCACCAGCAGTGTTGAATTCTCCTTGATTTCTGATGATCTGTCTTGGGGTTCTGTTTCTTCAGCTTGGAGTCCAATTTAGGATTATTTGCCACCTAAATCCACTATTCCCAACTTATATTCCTCATTTTCATAGCAAACACAGCTCTTAATTTAGCAGGACCCACCAACTTTTTAACCTGGAGCACATAAAATTGTCATGAAAGCATGGGATGTTTGATTTTCATGTTGTTATTTTTTGGTGAGCCTGCTTTCAGACTGCTTGACAGGACAGGATTTCTCCCCAGAAGTAATGAGCTGCCCAAGGTCATCATTCCTCACCTGGCAAAGCCCTGGAGCTGGAAATGTCTCAGTTTAAAAGGTTGGAGCTGAAACATGAGAAAGAAAAGAAAAATGAGAAAGGCGCTGTATTTGTTGTGCTTAGCTGGATTAGACACAGTTTGCATTAACCCAGGGAATGTTTTAATCCTGATTTGGAGAAATGTCAGTAATTTAATTTACTCTCCACAGCTGAACGGTGACTGGGGTTGTAGTAGCTTGGACCTGAAAGCTCTCAGTGACTGTGTTTTCCTTAATCCACCACTTTTGGCATCAAATATTTGAGTTTCTCCATGGGAAGAGAAGAGCATTTTGCTGGATGCTCTCAGTGGCAGTGTGTGTTTGCTCTTGGAAGTGGTAGCTGGGAATGTTCATCCAGCTTCGTGCTGAGACTTGTCACATACCTGGGAATAATTTCACCAGAATTGTACTGCCTCAGGAAATGGATTTATAGCAGGAGTGTCAGCCTGAGAAATGCACAAACCTTTGCTTTTACCTCAAAGGGCCAGCTTGCTCTGGGAACACTGTCGGGCATTAAATCCTAAATTATGGAATGATTTGGATCGGAAAGGACCTTAAAGATTGTCTAATTCAGTGGGCAGGGACACCTTCCAGTAGCCCAGGTGCTGGATCCATGCTGCAATATTCAAGTGACCAGCAAACTCTTGTTTTTTATCAAAATTCCTCAATTTTTTCCTTTTGTTTCTCCAGGCTAAACCCCTTTGTCCCTGTGTACATATCAGTGGGAAAATGGGATAAACCAAGTGGACATTGCTTCAGAGTGAAAGGTGTGGCACTGAAAAGTTCTCTACCTGTTGACATAAATATTTTGGGGATCTGTGCTGTATCTGGGCATTTCGCTTATAAAGTAAAGTTTAAAAATTTGCCCTGTGAGAGTCGAGGAAAAAAAATACAGATGGATTCTGCCAGAGCTCCTGTGAAATGCAGCAACTGTAACATGCTCTGTGAATTGTGCTTTTTATTCCTATTTTGACCAGCGATTTAGGGCTGTTCAAAGCTGTTTCCACAGATGTGGAATTGTTTTAACTGGAGGTAACTTTGGGAAGTGGAGGCTGTCCCTGAATCCTTTTCAGGATCTGGCTGTTGCGCTGGAGGCTGCAGTCAGGCTTGTTCACAGGTATTGAGGCACCGACAGATCTCCCTGGTCAAGCAGAACAGAGATCAACACAGAGATTCTTGGGTTACATGTAATTAAAATTCCAACAGGGGTGTGTTGCTTTCTGCCCCTCTTCCCACTGTTCCTAGAATGTAGTCAGGTTTTAATAATGGTTTTAACACCATTTGAACAAAATAAATTCAAATAAAAGTTGAACATTTTTTTTGTCTCCTGAGCCTTTCCCGGTAGCAAGGTGGTTAAAAAAAGTCACGAGTTAAAATTGCTTTTCCCTGTTTTGTTTTGCAGGCAATCCTCTGCTGGTAGCAAAGGGAAATTCAGGAAATTCCATTTTTATTCCAAAGTTCAGGAGGAGCTTTGTGACCCATGGGAAGCCTCGTGCACAGAGCTAATTTTTAACAAGCCTGTGGATGTAGAGTTGGGGTAATTCCCAAAAGAGAGTAGTTACTGGTTATCACAGCTGACTGAAAAAAATCAGCTTTTTTTTTTTTAATGTCCAAAAAAGCAATAGGAATTTTCCATGCTCCAGAGATGTTGTTAATTACTCTTTCACTGTAAGGTTCCAAGGATTTGGCCATTAGGTGGATAGCACTGGAGGCAAGCCCTGCTCTCTGCATGTGACACATTTTAGCAATGTATTAAAAATGCTCAGTGACCACAGCATATTTTCCAAAAGCACAGAGGAATGAAGTGCATTAGACCAGATGTTGAAGTGCAGAACAAAAGCATCTTTATAATAAAGACAACATAAGTTACAAACATCCCAGGACAGAGACTGTGCAGGCTTCATCCTGTCAGTGCTCTCAGTGCCGAGTAAAATCCTGATTTGTCACGGCCTCTGGGTGAATTTTCTTGCACTGGAGGTTTAGAAGTTGCTCATCCCTGCTCTGACCTTTTTCTGGTGGCACTTCCCACATCCCTCCCCAGGGCAGCCTGGACAATGATTTCCTCAACTGAGCAAGTTCATTTTCTGCAAAGTGACAGAAACTCTGCTATTCTCGTGTTTCCTGTGTATTTATCTTGCCTTTCCTCTGTTGCCACACAAAACCCTCCAAATTGTCTCCACGCCAGCCTGATTTCAAATGAGGCAACTGTTGAAATCTGATCCTTCTAGAGTGAAGCTGAATCATAATTCTTGCAACACAGGATCTAAGGATAGGCACAAACTGCTTCTGGAGAACGAGGAGTAAAACTCTGAGATGCAAAATGGGAGCAGGAGCCTTTATTCTACAATCTCCTCTCCATTTAGCTCTGCTGAGCACAGGAAAACCAATTGCTTAATTGAGGGGATACTGTGAGTCCACACAGAGTCCACACACAAGGTCCTGCAAAGCCTTGATGTGTCCCAGACTTGGATAAATACATGGAACAGCACATGGCTGTCGGGATCAAAGTCTGTGGGCTGTAAAACAAGCTCTAAATGCATCTCAGGAATAGATTGATTCAGTTTTCAATCAATATTAGGATGTAAATCTGTCCCTGATTGCAGAATTCCTGCTGAGCCCAGGTGGGATGAGTTGGAGGTGGGTTGTGGTGGTTGTCATGTGCAGCAAACATTGGTATCTGAATTATTTTGTGACAATAGTGAGCAGAAATGTGTGATGTCAGCCTCCCAGAACTTCTCGCCACTATTTTTGCCACTCTGTTTTCCTTGGCAAAATGTGTTTCTGCGGTCTTGCACCTTTTTTTTTTCCTCTCCCACTTCCTTGACTCCTTCTTTTTCCAGAAGAAACCAGGCTGCAGGAGCTCTCCCAGTTTAATGGCAATCGACAGCCTTTTCCTCCTGAAATGTTTGACACCAGTCTGCTGAAGGCAGGCAGAAAATACAGGGGGAGGAAAAAAAACCTCTTTTGTTCAGGTCCAGACTTGAGACTGCCTGGTTCTGCATCAGTTGTGCAGCTGGATTATTCTATTTTTAAGTAACTGCATCATCTCCAACAATATTGGGTCAGCTACTGGTAGGGTAGGGCTTAAAGAAATATTTAGGCTATGATAATCCTTCAGGAAAAATCTCCCTCTCACAACTGTATATAATTTTTCAGCTGTTTGTGTATGTCCTTGTTCATTTTCCCTCTGAAGGGAGAGCTCTGCTTCTAAACTTGAGCAATGTAGGTTGAGATCACACAGCAGGCACCGCGTTCCTGACCTTCTGTCTCTGCCACACGAGTTGTTTGAGGAGTATCAAGTATTTAGAGCGAATTCTAGAAGTCAAACCCAAGGATTAGCGTGCCCCAAAAAAACATGTTTTGATGTTGCATATTTCCCCCCCGTGCTAGAAGATTATTGTATTTCAAGGAATTTTTTGGTGATGCATAAATCACGTTGCTCAATCTGGAGTTGGGAGTTCAGTTCAGGCTGGAGGTTCGGTGTTGCAATAAAGACAATACTCAAGTTTAGGGTTTAGAAAAACATCAGAAACGTTGCATTTCGCCTCAAGTTTTTATTGATAATTCGATTGGCCTCTGCTTAGAGAAGCCTATTTTATGTCCCCAAAGCCAGGGTGAGTTGGTCGTTGTAGAGCTGGGAGTGGAGCTCCTCATTGCTGGGGCTGCACTTGGACTCTGGCAAATTGATGTTGTCAGCTGTTAATAAGTTAACTTTTATCCTCTCTGGAGATTGAAATCAGTATTTCTTTGTCACCCTCGTTGCCTCCTTTTCCCTGTAATGAGCCTTGTCAGGAGAGATCTGGGATGGCTCTGATAGGATAGAAAGGGAGAGGAGGCAGCACAGACATTCCTCTGCCTGGATGGGAAGGTGGCTCCTGGCTGTCTGCTCCTGAAACAACTGTCACAACCTTTTGTGCAAATGTGAAAAGGCTCCTGGCTGAGGTTTGGCCCCCAGTCTTTCCCTTTGTGCTCCACAGGGAGGACTCCCAGATCACCCCTTGGCCAAGAGCTGCAGTGGAAAGTGATGCTCTGTGTGTTTTACCGGTGGCTCTTCTCGAGTTCATATCACAGAGCATTCTTTAATTTCCTCTGAGCAGTTTTAGTTGTGTCTACACCATCTGCCTTGATCCCATGTTCCCCTAAAATGATCGATATCAAGCATTTAACCTGAGGGCTTTATCCTGAAGCTGCTGAGTGATGCTCTAACTTTGGTCTTGTTTGGACTTCCTGCCTGGTTTTCCTCAGTAAGGAGGTGGAATCACTCTGCTTGGGCAGCTGTTGGTCCCTACCTAATTAACTGCTGAGCCTGTTGATTAACTTCATTCAAATTTGACAAAGCTATTTAGAGATTTTATTTACAGTGGTGTCTGCATAGAAGAGACTCATTCATGCTTCCTCCAGGAGAACAGCTGAGGTACAGCCTGGATCTCTGGGAAATAAGGCTTTGTTTTGCTCCTTGGTGATCCATAAAATCAAAGAATTTGTATTGGAGTTCATCTCATTCTACCCCTGCCACCTTCCACTAGCCCAGATCACTCACAGCCTCATCATTCATCTTGCTTTTATTTATCCTTGTGTTAAATAAAGATTTGTGTGCTGGGCAATACAATTTCCTTATTAAACGTTAGGAAGTGAGCAGTTTTCTGCTACAATAGGATTTGACAAAGAACACTTAATTTGGAGTAGTCCATTCAGTTTGGCTTCAGTGGGAATTGGATGACGCTTTTGTTTATAATTAATTTATTCAAGCTATTCAGACAATTTAAAATTCTAAGAATAGGATGCTGGTAAATCCAGCTGTGCCAAGGATTTTACCTCTCTATGATGCAATCCTGATCTTGGATAAAGGCAGTGTAGCCATCAATATCTACTGTGAGATTTCAGCTCGTATTTAATATTATTTGCCTTTTTCCATGGCTCTCTCAGGAGGCCACACGTAGGATGCGCATTCCTAGAAGGATTCTCCCATTTCTGTGTCTTTGGAGTCCTGGAAGTGCCTTCAGTGGCACAGGAGTTGTTAATGAAGGTGAAATTAATGGTCATTACCTCAACAGCTCTGGAAGCAGCAGCATGACCTTCTCCCTGTAATGCAAACAACAAAGCAACTTCAGCTTTTAATTAAAATCACATTAAATGGTGAAAACCAGTTTTTCTCAGATCTTAATGGTAATGGCTTCATACAGCCCATCTTCTGAGGCAGAAAAAAGGTGTTGGGAGAGCTTTTCCTGTGGTGGAACTAATGCTTAAACCTGCATTTTTACTGAAAATCCTTAATTAAAGGCAGAGGATGAAATTTGAAATTTAAGAAATTACTGAAAGATAACAAGTATGTAATTCAGGACTGGGAAAAAAACCCCAAAAAGTGCATTTTAACTGCTGATTTTTTGCCTCCTGGCAAATTCCTGCTGCACCCTGAAGGGAAATGGCTCAATGGTGCTGGACATTGCTGTGTCTCCTGCCTGCAGATGGAGAGAGGGATGTGAGAAATGTTCAGAAATGCTCAGCTGTTCCTCGTGCCTTCAGAATGCAGCACCCTTGAACATCTGGGAATTTCTGAAATAGCCCATTTTGCTGCCATCTTAAACAGGGCCGTGCAAGAATTTAGGAAAGAATTTAAAACAAATGGCTTGCTTATCCTATCTAGGCCCACATAACGAAATTGGATAAAAATTGGCACTCTGGAGAAGAATATAGGAGTGATTCACATGTATTCCTAGAAATCCAACACGTCCCTGCCCATTTTTACATACTGTCACCACTGTACTAATGACTAAATGGCAATTTTCTGGTGCATGTCATGCTCAGGGATCTTTTACAGCGGGTTAGTTGTTAGCTGCTATAGGTTCCTTCCCTTAACAGTTTATTCCCAAATCCCCCCATTTTCCAAAGCACGTTTTTCATTTCCATCTACCTTTCCATGTAGGTGAATCCTTGCCTCCAAAAGCTGAGGATAATGGGCTTAAAGTACAATAATTTTCCCAATAGGTAGCTGGAGTTTTTAGAGGTATCTGAATATACAAGTGAAAAATGGTGTCATCTCTCGCAGATTTTTGGGTCCAGACCTGCAAATTTCCGGGTGTTTAAAATAAAGCTGAGGTTTCTTGCTTGCCTTTGATGTCAGCATTAGAATTCTCAGTGGGGGCTTTTCTCTGTAGACATGGGAGGCTGTGATTTTGGAAAGAATCAGACTGCAGCAGGGAGAAGCTACCAAATACAGTAGGACTGGAGAAATGGGTGATCTTGGGAATTGGAGATAATAAATAGATGAAATTGAGGCTGTTCAGGCTGCAGTGAAGCTGGGGAGGGACTCTGCATCAGGAACTGGAGTGACAGGACAAGGGGGAATCGCTTCAAACTGAAAGAGAGTTGGTTTGGAAAATTAGGAAGGAATTCTTGGCTCTGAGGGTGGGGAGGCCTTGGAGAAACTCTGACTGTCCCTGGATCCCTGGAAGTGTCCAAAGCCGGGTTGGGTGGGATTTGGAGCACGCTGGGACAGTGGAAGGTGTCCCTCACATGGCAGGGGTGGAATGGGATGAGCTTTAAGGTCCTTTCCCACCCAAACCATTCCATGATTCCATGACATGAAAGAACAAATCTGAGAAGAGTCAAAGCAGTGGAATTCTGGCCATTAATTCAGTTATTTTGGAATTGTTTAAAGGAAGTTGTGTTCTCGTGTTTAATGACAGCTTAATGTAGTTTTGATAAATGGCAAATGTTGGAAAATGCCCGAGCAGAGCCTAATCCTGGGACCTGGATGAAGAGTTTGGAAAGCTGTTGAGGAAGGGAAGCATCTGGAGCTGTTCTTGGATTGATTTTAGGGAGTAAATTGAGACTGAAATCTCATTTGTGGATTGCAGACAGTGGGAACCGGGAGAAGTTTGAGGGGTGATCCTGCCCCAAACCCATATGAACGTGGTCCCTTGTACTTCCCTGCAGCATTCCCTGGAATTGTGGATCTGATCCACGTGGCTGATCTGTTCATTTGTGCTACATGAGTAGAGGAGACAAATACTCAACTTTGCATTGTTTTGGTGCTTTGAATTTTCATTTCTAATTTAATTTTCACTTGTTCTTTTAAGCCGGGGAGTCACAGGCTATAATTATGCAAGACAATGCTTTTGATTAAAGTAAATTTTCTTTCTTGGGTACACAGAAATGCTAAGCTAAAAGGTTAAATGTTTCATTTGCTTTCTGGCTTGTTCTTTTATCTCTCCCTGGAAAAAAAAAAAAAAAAAGGAGAGGACTTGCTGTGCAGCACGACTTCCCTGCCTGGAGTGGATGCATTTCATCAGTGGAGGGTGTGGGTGCTATTTTTAACCTCACTCAGAGGGGCAGCCCTGCTAAAATTACATCATTAATATCCCCAGCTGAAAGGAAATGGCAGAAAACACGACAGGGCCTTTGGAGTTTCTCCTTACTGTGTTTTCCACTCCTGGGGTTGAATTATTCCAGGTGTATCATTCCAGCAGAGTTGTTTACAGTCAGCCCCTTGTGAACATGCCCGAGGAAAAGTGTAATAAGTGAATTTGTCTGCAAAACCAGCAGGTATGAAATAGCTCTTAGTGGCTTGGAGAGCTCCTAGTTTGTATTCCTTCCTGCTCCTGTTACTAAAGAGTTCAGGGATTTGCTGAATATCCAACTACTGCAAGAGAAGGTGGGGACCCAGAGCTTTAAACATCATTTTTTGCTATAATTGGGGTTTGTTTCATTCTGTAGGCCCTGCTAAAGGATCTACTGGTGAGTCTGGAGACTCAGAGCTTCAGGACTTGGAGATTTTTAGTGGATGGGGTCTGGTGTTTTTTCCATTCTTTTTGGCTCAGTTTCTGGGCATTCTCATTGCCCTGGCAAATATTCATAAAATCTACTTTGGGCTTTTCCCTCCTGTATTTGCTTCATAAATGTGTTACAGCTGTCCAGTGGTTGTGTAGTGTCTCCAGATCAGTTTAACTGCTGAATTAGAACTTTCCTCCTGTGTCTTTGAGTCACTGGTCAAATCTTGTCTGGGATCCAAAAAAAAGGAACAATGAGTTGTACAGAAGTAGAAAAGGGAACAAGAATATGAAAGCCTGAGGACAGAGACATGAAAATTGCCACAAAAGGGGAACCTCACAGAAGTGGCTGTGCAGGGATATTTGTTCCTCACTGAACTGAGCCCTTGAATGCATTTGTGGCTGTTGGCAAGACTGTCTGTACTCAAGGATTTTTCTATTCCACATGAGTCCCTCAGTCTGGTGTTTTTACATAGTGTGCTAAGAGAATTTTGTTGTTGTTGTTGTTAACAAGGCTCTAATTCCTTAGAAAATAAAAATTGAAGCTGCTATAAAATGACTTTGTCCTTGCTGCTCCTGCTTGTTATTGCAGCCTTAGTCATGAGTTTCCAGCGCTGAGCCTGTGCTCAAAAATGCAGCAAACAGCACGTGCTTATTTACAGGAGCATTAAACCCTGCTGGCCTGGAGCAGCCCTTCCAAACCAGGCAAGCTGCTCGCTTCATCTGCCTCGGAGACTGAAATGCTGCATTTTCTCTGCAGTTGGAGCCTCTTAACTCCTTTGGGTAGGAGCAGGAATCCTTGGAGCCATCTGATCCCGGGGCTGTGGTGTTTTAGCACCAGATGCCCTTCGAGCCAGGGCACGTTGGCTGAGCAGCTGCGGCCTCATCCCCTCCCTCTGGGCTGCAGCCATGCCGATATATGGTTACAAACTGCACCCTCAGGCTGCAAAACAAACACCCCCTGTGCTGGCAGAAATGTATATTTATATATGGAGCACTCAGCTCCTGCTATAGACTCAGAATTGTCCCGAGCAAATCCTCGTTGGATGCAGTTGGGATTGGGTTTATGCAGTGAGGGCTGGGATGTTTTAATAGAGCAGCAGTAGATTATGGTTAGCTGAGTGCTCTTAAATCAGCTTTATTCAGTCATTAAGTGAATAAAATCTTGGGTGATGAAGGAAAACTAATGGGTAGTAGGAGCTTTAGCTCAGTTCCCGTTTTCCTCACCTCCAGCAAAGGTGGTTTGTAGTTAGTTAAAGCAGCACCCAAAGGTGCTTTGGTGCATGATTTCACTGGGTGTTGCTGTGAGACTTCATTTGTCCATTGGTATTTAGGACACTCCTCCAGACTTCAAAGCAAACTCCAGCTTAGGTCCCCAGCTGTGGTGACCACTTGAACATGTAATTTTTTCCTTTCTGAGGTTTGAGTCCTCTCACTGAGCTCAGGGTAAGCGGCTGCTCAGTGCAGACCTCAAACTTCAAAGCCTTCAGCTGAACTGGGTTGGTTCCTTGGTGATATCTGAGATTTAGGGAAGTCTGGGTTTCTGGGCTTTGCTGCACTTTAGCAAAAAACCTCAAATTTTCCATGGAAAACTGACTTTGCATGTGTAATTTTGTGAGTGAATACAACTTTCAGGTCAGAATTAATCATGAGGCTCACCTTGGGTTTGAGGGGGCTCAGGGAATTTTATGTGCCAGAAAAAATCCTTTCTGGGGAAAAGCAAGAGATTTCTCTATCATGAGCAAAGCTCCTCTTAAGAATGAGAAACAAAGCCAACATTTTGTTTAAAAGTGCTCTAAGAATAGTAAATAAAATAAGCACTCCATCAGATAAAACCAGACTAAATATACAACAGCATCTTGCTTACCCAGAAAGTAAAATTATTTATATCTAAAGTTGAACATTTCGCTTGATTTCAGAGATGTTTTTGTTAGATAAATTCAACACAGGCAGCCTGCTTATTTAAATTGCCTGTACAAGGCTGGATGTTAATGGTTCCTGAAGCTGCCCTTCACCCCAGAGTTTGGGGGTTTGGTCATTTTGCAGGAATTCTTTTCCATGTTTCTGAGCTAACTGGGAGATGGAAAATGAGTCACTGAGCAAATGAGGTCCAGAGCTGCATTCAGAACTTAACAATTCTCACTTGTATGCAAATAGTTGATCATCTGCAGTTCTGAGTGGAATCAGGCAGTAAATACAGTGTGCAAATGAAATTCCTGCAGTCCTTTAAAAATGCAGCCCCCAAGGCACAAGGCGTTGAACCTCACTGTGACTGATACCTCTGAATTTGTTGTTTTAAACCTTCAGTGCTGCACATATTTACCTAAAATCAGGCTGGAAAATGCCATGGTATCAAACCCCATCCTTCAGGATTCCTTTTCCCCTGCGTTCTACCTGATATCCCAGAGAGCTTCATCTATGCTTGCTTAGAGCTGTTGGAATTAAAGAATATATTACTGGGTTATCCCTGATGTCAGACTCTTGCAGCCTTTCCTGGCTCTACACCACAAAATTTTCCACCCAGAGCACAATTCCACGTTTCAGCAGCAGATCCTGGTGGATGTTCCCAGGCCCAGCACCTGCCCAGTGCCATGTGTTGGTGCTGGAATTTAGGAGCTGTTTCACAAATCCAGCCAATCCAGCAGCCCTTTCTGGGTACTTCATTCTGCAAAAGCTTTTTCTGGCCTCAGAAAAGAGAAATTTTTTAAAAAGGCAATCAGGCAGTTGTGTGCTCAGTGGCCATGGCAGGAGGGAGCAGGGATGCAAAGTGCTCCTGGCCTCAAGGATTTGGGAAGAAAACCCTTCAAAACAGTGTTTGAAGCCATATTTCAATTTTTTTCAGAGCAGCTGAGTGGTTCTTCAGGGTTTTACATTTTCCTGTCCAGATGGGAGTTTTCTCCAGCCTCCAGCACAGGCACTTTGGGGTTTAGGGAAGCTTTTGAATCCAGGGAAGTTGCGCAACCCATCTTTAAGGTGATTGACTTTTGTGGTTGGCTGAAGTGCTGACAGGATCATTCAGGATTACTCCAAAAATGCATGAATTCAGTTAAAAGCTGAGCTATACAGGCATTTTTCTATTTCTTTTTAATATCTGTTTTGGAGAAACATAAGAAGGTCACTTAGTTGGCAGCTTAAATCAGCCAAAGTGAGGAAATAGCAGGGACATGAAAACTCTTGGTTTTATTGGGATGAGTGATACAATCCCAGTGTGTTATTGCTGCCCAAACTCAGCTCGTGGCCTTGGTTTTTTAAAAAAACCCTGTGTAATTATTTCCTGTGGAATATTGCACTTCATAGGCTCCAGCCTTGCTCTTCAATTAAAGCAGGATTGATTTGTCACCTGAACTCACGGTGGAGGGATGTGTTGGTTGGGATCTTAAATATTATGTATGTTGGAAGAAATCTCATTTTTTCACACAGGAAAATGTCAGATCTGAGAGCTTTTCCTCTGCTGACAGAAATTTTTCATTATGCCCATGAAACTTTAATTTCCAGGGTTTTCCTGTTGAGGAGCAGCCAGCCAGAAGACTTTCTTGCTAACTAGTAAAACTCTTCTGTTTGCTTACGAGTTTTTTCCCAGCTGCACTTTCCTTTTCCATGGAAAAACTGCTGTCTGCTCATCCACTTTTAGTTTTAAGGGATACCAGCAGAAAACTGGATGGTGGATGCTGTTATGAGGCTGAGCAGGATCCAAATGAGTCCAATATCTTCCCTTTTCTGTAGAATTTCAGTAATTTTAATTTTTTTTCCCGATCTTAATGTTCAATTTAAGTATTTCTTGGCGAGCAGCAGCTTTATATTTGCAGAAAGTATTTGGGATCGCTTCAGTGTCCCAATTAGGCTTCTTCACACGGTGCTTTCCCCATCCATAACCCCTGCAGGATGTGAAAGCAGGTTAATATCTTTATAAATTATCATTCTGGAGAGGTCTGAGATGTTACTTCTCACTAATATAACAACAAAAAGTCATTTTCACCTGACAACTCAATGCAATGAACTGCAGAGAGAATTGCTCCATCTCTTCCAACATTTGACTTTTCTAGAGGTAGCAAAATAAGATGATTTTCAAGAAGAAACGTTTGTTTCTTTGCCTGTTTTCTCTCTCTTTTAAGGGAATATTTGAAACACTTCTGGATGCTGTTGAGTTTGGAGCATTTTCCCCTCTGGTATCTCCATAGACAAGCTCATGGCTCGTCAGTTAAGTTAATTTCGCCTTTTAATTGTTTGCTGCAGTTACATTTCAGGGTGTATTTGATGGGGTTTTTTGCCTCCTACAGCAGTTGCAGTAGGTGCAGCCTCCTGTTCTCCTGCTCTTCGACTCTGGCCCATCAGCTGATGCAGATTAGATATCTCTGGGGGAGAATGGTTTGTGCAGCAGTTAATGTGTCATGGAACACCCCAAGGTGTGTTTTTGCTGGCTGTGGAGTAGAGCAGAGTTCAAGTTGGATGGTTTCAGTGCCATCCTCTCCAGATTTTGAGGGTTCACAGCCTGCTGGGGGCAAGGTTGGAAGTTTAAAGTGAAGCTTTGGGATGCTTTTCCAGGGAAATCTTCCTCTGAAATCATCTCAGGGACATCTCAGCAGTGCCAGCTCTTTCTTGGCTTTAGTGGCAGAGCTGTTAGGAGATAATAGTGTCATTCTGTGGAGTTTTAGTAAATTAACATGAGTGGGACCTGATCTGAGCTCCTGGGACATGGTCCTCATCCCTGGAGGTGTCCAGGGAGTAACTGGATGTGGCACTCTGGGCTGGTGACAAGGCTCCGTCACAGGTTGGATTTGATGGCCTTGGAGCTCTTTTCCAACCAAAGTGATCCTGGGATTGCACCAACACCAAGTTCTTGGCACCCTAAAGATGCTGATCATATTTAGGTCTCAGTTCTCATCCTACAGACTCAAACCCTAAAACTTAATTCTGCAGGTTTTCCTCAGGCCTCCATTATTCCAGGAAAAGAATAATTTAAGTTTTGAAAGGTAGAAGGCAGGGAAATCAAATTTAGTGATGAGAAAATGCAGTCCTTATGTGTTTGTTCAGAAGAGGATCAGTGCGTGTGCTGGGAACAAGAGGGTATCCTGATGTTTTTTCTTTCCTTATCATAGCCTGGATAAGAATCTTTATTAGATTTAAGTGAAAGCAGGAAGTTTTCTTCCAAAAATGTCCAAAACCTCCTCTCTTTTAAGCTGATACTTAGAAGCAATCAAAAAACCCAACCAAAAACCCCACAAAGCCTTTTAGTTTCTGGTGTTTTGTTGCCACGAATGTGCTTTCCATGTAGCACATAAACTCTTTTGTCTGTTTTCTTTCCCTCCTGCCTGTATATATGGGAATATAAATCCTGCTGGGATTGTGGGGAGCCTCTGTGGGATTTTGTTCCCAGATTTTGGCATCTCATGGACAGCAGGAATTGGGTAGTGCTGCTTTGGAAGCATTTCTTCAGCACAAAGAGGAGATGCCATGTGAAAGTGGTGGTGCTGCTGCATTTCTTCCCACTTTTGTGTAAACAGGGATGTGGAAAGCATTTTCTGAGTTCCCTTTTGTTCCACTTTTTCAGCACAAACTCAGTTGCTTGTCATGGTGTTTGATGCCTCTTTCCATGAATGAAAATGTAATAAATCTTTTAGTCCAGAGGCATCTTTTGTGATTATGGCCTCCTATAGAAAAGATTTTACTTAGGGATTTTTTCCCCCCAGCTTAAAAATAACTTGCAGCCTTTTTGGTCAAGTACCACAAACCAAGATGTTCAGCCCAGTTATAGGAGGCTCAGATTTTGCCACCTGGAGAGTGGCATTTCCATGCTACATCCCACACAAACTGGTCTGCATCCAGGGATTTGGTCAAAGGAAATCCACTAGGTATGGAGTGCTGAAATACTGGATTTTATAGAAAAGGGCTGGGCCACAATCAACACTCCTGGTTTATCTTGAATTACTTTATTTGTTCAGTAAAAGGAGCACAAAATTCTCTGTTTGGATTGAGGCACTGATGTATCAGATCCTTTTATTAGGATGGATCCAGAAGTTGTAAAGAGGGAATTATAAAAAGATCCATATCCAATGGGATATCGAGGTGGCTTCCCAAAATCTCCTCTGTCCTTGCCCACATCCAGAGCAGGTTTTACCCTGACTTTGATCAGCCAGGAATGGCAAATCCTGAGGGGTTGGAATTGGCCTTTTGCTTTGTGTAGCTGCTGCCATTTTGGGAAGAGTAGGAGATCCCAACTCCTGCTGTTTTGGAGGAGGAGGCCAGAAATGCAGAGGATTTAACACCTGGTCTTGAGCAGAGGGAGGGAATTGTGTGTGCCTTCACAGAAGCACTGAACTGAGCAGATGAGAAATGCTCTGGGTGAAAATCCCCAGCTGGAATAGGAAAACAGACCTGAGTAAAATGTCTCCAAGCTGCCTGGCTGTGTTTTCCCTGGATGTTGGAGCAGGGGGTGGGAGGCAGTGTTGGAAAAGAGGAGATGACGTCGCTCCTGTCCTGGCTGTGATTCCTGGCTGTGTCTCAGTGCTGGGCTATTCCACACTTAGGTTTCCATGCTGGATACAATGAAATGGACTTCAAAACTACATGGAAAATGCTGCTCTTGTGTTTAAAGAAAGCAGCAAATAATAATAAAATAAAACAAGAATGATAATAACAATAGTAATAGTAATAATAATAAAATTTAAAAGCCCTTAAGGGATTATGCCAGAAGATCCTGGGAGCACCGAGGAGCTGGAGCTGGAGCTTCTCCTACAGCCCTGAGCTTTTCCAACCCCCCCCCTTTTTTTTTTCCTCTCCCCCTTTCCTGGGGATCTCATCCAGCTGTTCCACTTACCTGCTGGAAATTCCCAGATATTCATGGATAAATCACCAATGCAAAAAGCCTCGTGTGCCCCTTTGCCAGTACAAATATACTCTGGGAATCTCCTGAATTAGAAATGTTAGGTTTCTGTATCCCCTGGGTTGGGAAGTTGGAGATTTGCTGAATTCAGCATCCTGAAAAGCCATCAGTATCGTGTTTCCTTAATTCTGTACAAAGATTTTTCTGCTCCTGGACTCATTTGCTGGGATACTGAGTAGAGTCAGCTCTTTGAGCTTTTGAGAGTAAAAGCTGTAAATAAAAATACTTTTTTTTTTTCTTTTCTTCCCTTTGTACTCAGTGGATGTCACCTTTCCTTCTGGAGTTCTGTATCACTGATTGAATAAAGTTAAGCTTCAGGGTAGGTTTAGGAATGTTCTTTTAATAAAACCGACCAGAAGTTAAACAACACACAGAGTAGGTGAGAGGGCACAGAACACAAACATACAGCTTGATAAATTAAACAAGATTTCTTCAGGCAGGTGATATTTTTCATGGTATTTTAGCTAGCTGGGAGAAAATTCCTGGAGCTCTTTGTGTAATATTAGGAATTATCCAATTGGTTGTCTCTAAAACCTGTCCTGCAGGACACTGAACTGCATTTCCTGCTCTAGAATAGACCTAATCTTAAAAGATCAGTGCAAAAATCTTTACCTAAAGGTCCATTTTTCTAATTGCAATCTTTTTCCATGGATAAATTCACTGCAGTGGATTTTATTCAGTGGGCAGCTTCAGCAGGAAAAGGTTGTGGCACTGTCAGCACCATAAAATCCAGGGGTGATTTAAGGTTTGTTATTAACCCACAGAGTAAAACAGGAATAGCTTGATTTTATGTCTCTGGGTAATCCAATTGTGCTGGAATTGCTGGAGATGAAAAATGAATGACTGGAAGAGATGAGATTTGAATGCTTTCAAAATGCCAAACGATAAGAACAGTTGCAGAAAAGTGGTGCTGGGTTTGCTATAAACAACAAATGTTGCATAACACTGGCTGTGTTTTTCAGAACCAGATGTTGCAGCAGTTGACACCAGGATTTCTGCAAGTTATTTGCTCATCCTTCAGCTGCTTCACCACATTCCCCCTCTCGATACCCGTTTTACACATTATTTCTCATTACAGTCCTGTAGTACTCACAATTCCAATCACTATTCAGTTTATTTTAGCTGTGATCACAACTCAGGGGGCCTTGAATTCTCTTAAATAAATGTACTGAGGTAGATTTTTTTTTAAATTAACCTTCTGCATGTTCAAATCTTCATGTTCAAAACTTCGTGCCACTAAATATGGTGTGGATGGCTCAGCCATGTCTGGTGAGCAGATTTATCCCTGTGGTGCTCAGCATGTAGCACAAAATCATTTCAGAAGCGTGAGAGAAAGCCAGTGAAATCTTTTGAAAGGAACAAACCTCCCCAAAAAGCAGAATGTGCAGGAGAAAGCAGCAAGTAATGAATTGACATTATTCATAAGCCCAGGGATTGATGTAATTGGGAATTACATGGAGGAGGAACAGTTGTGAGGATCAGAACAGCAATGTTCATTTTCTCCATGTGAAGACGGGCACAAACATCTGTAGAGCTGAATTTGGGGGCTCTTGAAATTTTCACTGCAAATAAGACTCAAAGAAGAGATTTTTAAGCAGCCAAGACCCAGGTGGTAACATTTGTAAATGAGCAGGACCTGCTGTGCTCCCCTGAGATCCCACCTGCAGAGCTGCATCCAGTCTGGGATTCCCAGTGGGAGAAAGTGCTGGAATGAGTCCAGAGGAGCCCATGGATCTGCTCCAAGGGCTGGAGCCAGGCTGGAAGAGGTGGGAATGTTCACCTGGAGAGGGGAAAGCTCCAGGGAGAGCTCAGAGCCCCTTCCAGGGTCTGAAGGAGCTCCAGGAGAGCTGGAGAGGGACTGGGGACAAGGGATGGAGGGACAGGACACAGGGAATGGCTCCCACTGCCAGAAAGTGGATTGGATGGGAGATTGGGAAGGAATTCTTGGCTGTGAGGGTGGGCAGGCCCTGGCACAGGTTCCCAGAGCAGCTGTGGCTGCCCCTGCATCCCTGGAATGTCCAAGGCCAGGTTGGACAGGGTTTGGAGCACCCTGGAAGCTGTTGGGGTTGGAACTGGATGGGCTTTAAGGTCCTTTCCAACCCAAACCATTCTGGGATTCTCTGAGGACACAACAAAACATTGAAAAGGTCACAACAAACCCTTCAGGCCACAACTGTTGGGAAAGAGGGAACTCAAACTCCAGATGGGCAAGAGGGTGGCCTTGGGTGGAGCCTCCCTGGGGACAGGGACAAGGGAGGTGACACAGGCCGGGTCCCTGTTGCAATGGTGCTCTGTAACGTCATTGCACTGTTTTGTTGGGCACTTAGGAGGAAGTTCCATGTGATAAACACTGGTTTGAGTCTCACTGATAATGAAAAGTTAATAATAAATAGTCCTGAAAACAGGTAAACAACTTGTTAACGGTGATTCTGTGGAAATGAAGTGACAGAATTCTGGGCTCTGCTTGTTGGGACTGCTCAGAGCACGTGTCCCTTCAGGCACCTGTCACTCACAGGTCAAATTTTAGTGACTCTGGGTTGGGATGATTCTGCTTTTGTAGTTTTAAACCAGTGTAAATTGGCTTTTTGTAAGAAAAAATCCAATTGTGTATCCCCATGAGTGCAGGAGTAATTTATGAGAGAATAGAAAGTCGATGAAATAAAAGTTTTTCGTGGTGAATTCCTGATCTGGGTGTCTTGGGAAATCAGTCTCCAAGAATTCAGCACATCAAATATCTGATGTGCAAAATGGTGTTTTTAGAGGTAGTGACCTGTCCTGGCATTACATCCTTTCCACACTCAAATCCTGGTTTTGCTTACACCTTGTTCCAATGGAGGCTGAAATTTTCTGTGAAACTGCGGGAAGGGAGGAGTCAGGATGTCAACAGAGCCATGAAACCACACTGAACTTGTAAAACCAGGCTCTGAAAACATGGAGACTTTTTCCTCATCCAGTTTACCTGGGAGGGATGGTGTTTATTCCTTGATGTTATTAAGATAATTCCATATGTGTGCAGTACGTTATTGCAGCCATCAATGGGGTGATAAGAGCTTTGCTTGGAGTGGATTATTTGGGTTGAAAGTGCTTGGAATGAAGCTTTCCCAAGGCTGGAAGTGAAAATAGCATGAAGTGGTGGTACCAACATTCCTGAGGGAGGAAGTTGGAACTGGGCACCTGGAACAGCTCCACAGGTCATGGGATGCTCTCAGAGCAAGGCCTGGCACTTCCCAAAAGTCATCACTTCTGGATTTAGGAATATCCTCCTCATTCTCTCTTCTTTCTTTGTTTTTCCATAGTGAGTGTTGAAAAAGTGGAATTAAAGGGGCTGGCACACAAGAAGAATGAAAGAAATGTTGAGTATTCCTTTGAGGTAAGTTTGGGTTTCCTTTCCTATGAAAGAAGGGAGGATAATACTTAAGAAGGAGTTAAGGAAATTTTCAAACTTCATTGTTGGACCCCAAAAATCCTTTGTGAAAGCAGAGCTCCTTTGGGATTGATAATTTCTAATCAGTGATTCAAAAATCAGAAATGGCTGTGGATGATGCAGAGGTTGGTATGTGGCAAAAAAAAAAAAAAAAAAAAAAAGCCATTTTAATGCAGGAAATTCTGGCAGTGTTAATTTAGGGGGAAATCTGATGCCACACTTACAGGATGGTTATCCATATTTATATCCAATGTCCATTCTTCTGCTGGAATGCAGAAACCAGAGAGAATTTAAGTCTTAATCAGGACAAAGAACAGTGTGGGCTCTGAGGGCACAGCTGCTGGAAAGAGGCAGGGAGGGAGCCTGTGGGATATGGTTCCAAAAGGTTGGAGAGGACAGAAAAGCTTGGGAAATTCTTCAGGCCTCGAGGAAAACTCTGTGGAGCAAGAGTTGGGGGGAGCTGACTGGAAGGGGACTTTCACAATGGTCAAAAAGGGAATAAAACCCCTTCCCAGCAAAGGGGGGGTGTTAATCCAGCAGGAAGGGCAGAGCAGGAACTGCTGTCTGTGAACTGGAGGCAGCCTGGCTGCGAGTGGAAGTGAGAGCAGGGCTGTGGAATGAGTGTGGTTCACCACACACCGCAGCAGCAGCGCCTTCCCCCCACACTGACGCAGCCCCTGAGCTTGGGTTCTGCTCCCAGTTCCGGTGGAGGGATGAGTTCATCCCATGGAACCTCGGGTGAAGGGCAGGGATGGAGCTGGGTGCTGCTGAAGGGCTGGCAAACTGCTTTTCTCCCAGCTGAAATGAAGTATTCCAAAGTTTGGGATGCACAGCCCAGAAAACATCTTTGGGTTGTTTAATGAGCCAAAGCGAGGGGTGAGAAAAGGAGAGCCCAAAAGGAACCAGGTGGAAGAACCCCAATAATCCACAATTTCACCAGGTTATTCCTTAAAACTCCCAGCCAGGGCAGAGCATCAGCTCAGCATCTGTTGGGATTGTTGGCAAGCATTAACCTCGGCAGGGTTGGATTCATGGAGAATGTCCCAAATTTCCTGAATCCCCAATTGTTCCAAATGTCATCAATCACAGACAGGATTTTTCCAAGGGCTTTTCAAACTCTGTATGAAGCCTGCAGTTGTCTCCACTCCAATTAAGATCTCGTGAAACTTCTTTTCCTATTACAAATTTTTCTATAAATAACAGAAATTACTGTACCCAGTGTTTGCTTCAACAGCTTGAACTGAAGGAAGAGCAGAGCCTTCAGCTGAGCTGCTAAGTTGCTGTTTGCTGGGTTCAAAATCCAATTATGGAATGGTTTTGTTCTGTTCAGGAGCTTGGGAATGGCAGGTCAATGGATGGAGCAGTTTGGTGTTTGCAGTGCTATTGTTCCCCCCATTTACAACTCACATTATTGTTTTATAAGTATTGAAAATTCAAGTTAAAACAGAAGTCATGAGGATTGTTGGGTTATTACAGAACTAGAAAAAAAGCAAGTATTTCCTGTACTTTCTGAAATTCCTTGTGAATTGTAAAAAATATTTATTTACCACAAACTTAAAAAAAGCCCAAAACCAACATACAAACTTGGTAAAACTGCTCAAGTTTTTCTGTCTTCTTTTCTTTCCCCCTCCTCTTTTTTTGTGTAACAGCTCTGCTGAGAGGAAATTCCTCCCTTATGTAATTTATTTTGAAATCCTGTCCTCTCCCCAATCTTTTTGGCGGCTTTTGGAATGGCTGGAAAAACTTTGTGTATGTTTGGAGTTGTCATTGAAACTAATGTCATGTGAGAGGCTGCTCTGTGATCCCCAAACATCCACCCAGCTCCTTCCCCTATGGATCCAGATGCCTCCCAGACTCCTCCAATGAATATTTGGGATCCATAGGGATTCATCCCTGGCCTGTCTCGTGGTGATTTTCCTCAAGCCAAGAAATCCTGATTTTTGGCTCGCTTAAACTTCATCTCCCAAGCTGTAAATGCTTCAATACCCAAAGATGTCGTGACATGTTTGTGTGGGAAGAGATGCTGAATATTCCCTTTTTTTTAGGGCATGGACAAGATGGAGTCTGGAGCAGGAGCTGCAGGTTTCATTGGGAAGGTTTTGCCTGGTTTTTTGCTGCCATCCCCAATTTCTCGTGGCATATGGAGTTGATTAATTAGCAATAGGCAGCCTTGTGTGAGGGGAGCCGTTCTTGTTGGAAAGCAGATCCTACAAACCAGCTGTTTTCTTTAACAATAATGAGGGGAAAATATTCCATTACTGCATGGTTGGTTGCTTAACTCTGGATGTCTGCAGCGTGGAAGGGCTGTGTAAGCTCTGAGGGGCTTTTCCAGGCATCCAGAGGAGTTCTTAAATGTGAAAACAGCAAGAATTGGGCAGCAGTTTTGTCCTTATGCACAAAAAAAAAAAAAAGCGTTTCCTTATTGGTGCCACCCATCACAACATCTGTGAGGGACAGTTGATACCAATTATTGAATTTGGAGGAACCAAATTAAATTAATTACTAAAGCAAATCCTTCTTGCTCCTCCCCAAGGTCCTGTGGTCTGATTCTTCGGTGACGGTGGTAACCAAATCTTCTGCAGAAGTGACTGAATTTATTTCAAAGGTAAAGACGATAAGAAAAACACTTTGAAAATGAAAAAAATATTTTGTCCCTCTCTGCCTAATTTTGTTCAATGGTCCTTTTCAAAATGTGCCAAGATAATTCAGATTGAATTTCATTAAATATTTGTTTTATAACTGGCAGTGGCTCGAATCTCACAGAAATAACAAGACTTCTTTTCACTTTTAATTTGTCATATCCTCCCCCTTTAGCTGTCTCAGCTGTATCCAGAAGAAAACTTGGAGAAATTCATTCCCTGCTTAGCTGGTCCAGATTCATTTTACCTGGAACGGAACCACATGGACCTGGAATCAGACCTGAGGTATGCTGGGATTTTGTGGGGCTTTTATCTTGACCCTTGGCTTCTTTCACCAAGAAAACAAAAAAAACCAGGAAATAGAAATATTATCTCCATAATCTAAATTACTTCAAAGAAATTAGAGCCTGATCCTAAGCTTTTTTTTTCCTTGATATTCCATTAATTCCGGTGCATAACCATTTTTCAGGAATTCTTTCTTCAGAAATACAGATGGTAATAATATTCTGTGTTAAGCGTCCTGGAGAATTGATATTTCCTCATTCCTTGTGAAGAACAAATAGAGGATCACTGGCTTTGCAAAAGTTTGTTTTGGACTCAAAAATAACCAGAATTGCTTAAAACAACTGCTCAAAACTCAGGAAAAAATAGAAGCCTGAATATTTGCCCATCTGTATTGAGGTTGTGGGGATTTTTTTTTCCCCTTTCACGGAGTTTTTATTTTCTCTGTTGTTTTAGGTTGTCGCGGTGTTTATTTTGCTTTAATTTTAAAAAGTTAGGTATGTATTTAGATATTATTAAATGATTACATTTTGGGAAGACTTTTAACGGCTAAGAAATTTTTGAAGCCTTAGCTTGTACCTCCTCAAATTATCACAAATCATCTGGCCATTATTTAATATAAACTAGTGTTTTAAATATCATAATCTGTGGCAGATCACATCAGGTTTCTCTTTCCAAATCTGATTTTCCTGGGAAAATTGGGAGTGACTTAAATTCTTTCCAGCTGCTACTGTCTTTATCTATGCAAAATGAGATTATTATAATATTAATATTATTCTGATCCTAATATGATATTATTATAAAATTAAATGACACTTTAAAATATTAATTAACTTTATTAGAGCTTCTCTTTTACACTTTTTCCCCCTGAAGCCGTGGTGGATATTGATTTTCCATAGGCAGCAGCCAGCAGGTGCATGCCTGGATTATTTTTCATGGCAAGCAGCATTCCCATTGCCTTGCCTGTGCTCCAAGGAGAATTTGGGAGGCTGCAGGGAATGTGTGTGGCTGCTGTTTGGGAACAACAACCTCTCCAAATCTGGGTTAATGGAGCAGCCAGAGCTCAGGGAAGAGGCTGCACCGAGGTGCTGCTCAGCTGTGAAATTCAGCACTGAACTCTCGGGTTTCCAGCTGGGAAAGCATCTCTGGGTGTGTGGAGGTGCAAAGTTTTGGGAGATTGGCGTTTTTTCCTGGAATCCCAGAGTGGTTTGGGTTGGAAGGGATCTCAAAGCTCATCCAGTGCCACCCCTGTCATGGGCAGGGACACCTTCCGCTGTCCCAGGCTGCTCCAAGCCCTGTCCAGCCTGGCCTTGGACACTTCCAGGGATCCAGGGGCAGCCACAGCTTCTCCAGGCACAGCCAGGGCACAATCCCACCCTCCCAGGGAAGGATTTCTCATCAATATCCTCTCTAAATCCACCCTCTTCCAGCTCAGAGCTGTCCCTCCTTGTTCTGTCCCTCCATCCCTTGTCCCCAGTCCCTCTCCAGCCTCCCACAGGCCCCTGGAGGCCCTGGAATGCTGCTGGAAGGGCTTTTTTCCCTTCAAAGAGGAACAGGGAAAATGTGACAGAAGTTTTTCCCTAAACTGCCAGACTCTGCATCTGCTGTTTATCTCCAAGAGGAGGAAATTCAATAACAGATCCATCTCTATTTTATATTCCTCAGGTTCCTGCATTTGAAAGGCGATTTTCAAGTTTACATTTGAACATTTTCTGCCTTAGAAGTGTTCAGGGTTCCTGAACGAGGCAGCTTTGCTGAAACGCTCACCAGAGTGAAAACAACTCAGGGCTAACAGGGTTTGGTATTAAGAATAAGAATATCCATAAATGTCCAGAATTCAGAATTGCATGGTGTGTTTCAGCTTTTCATTTTCCAAGTGTGTTGTCCAGAGTGCAATCCCGCTGGATTTGGGAGGCTCTAACAGAGCAGGGCCTTTGTTTGCTGCAGGTACCTGGCCCCGTTCCCTTCCCATGTGGTGAAAAACGACCACGTCAGGAAGTTCTTCAGCACTTCATCTCCCTCACAACAACTTCAGAGCTCAAGTGAGTTGAAATAAAGTTGAAAAAATATTTTTTTTATACTGCATTTCATAAACTGATGCTGTTTGTGATTTCCATGTTTCCAGATCCTGGCAACCCCTCCCTGTATAAAGTAGGAACTACGCTGGGAACATCTGGAAGGTGAAATGTTTTTTATCTTTTTTACAACTCATTCTCTTAAGGGGCAATTTTCATGTCCTCCAACAAAACCCAGACCCCCTTCAAGGAGCCAGAATTTGCCATTTCCTTATGGAAAGATTAAAAATTTCCATAGGATTATGTTTGGGCATCTTGACTTCTTTTTAATAATGCAAAGGCCGTTCTGTCGAAAGCTTTTTTTAAATCGCAGAGAGGCAGCAGAATATTAAATATTGAAGGAAATTATTGAAGGAAAATTCTGTAAGGTGAAGATCAGCTTCACCCTTTGCCAGAACTGCCCTGTTTCACTGAGCTGTGGCACAGGGCAGGTACAAATCCATACCTTGGCTCTAATGGGACAGCAGTTTTTCCCCCAGTCCTGATTTGTGTGGCCTCAGCAGCTGAACTCTGAGTGACCCAGCTTACCCAAAGTGCTAAACCCATCCCCGTTCCTATTTTCCAGACCTATCTGTGGAGTGGCTGGAATTCAGTCTTCCCAGAACCACGTCCAGCACTCGGCTGCTGCTCCCGTGTCTCTGCCCCACTGCTCCCACTCCGGAGGCGCCGGCTCCTCGCTGGGCTATCGTTCCCAGATGGAAAGCTCCTCCCCTGCCATGCTGATGTCTTCCAGCCCTCAGACCCCTCAGACACAGGAGCAAAACGGGATCCTGGACTGGCTCAGGAAGCTGCGCTTGCACAAGTATTACCCTGTCTTCAAACAGCTCACCATGGAGAAGGTAAGGCAGGAAATGGGGGGAAGCAGCCAGCTCTTAAATTATCCTCGTGTTCTCCAGGCTGGGAACATCTGCACTGAGGATCACACAAGTTTCTGGCACGTGCTGGGGTGGTTTTCACTTTGTGAAAGCAATAATGAACTGATGAAAACCTTCTTGCTGTTCTCACTCTGTGTTGTGTCCGGGGCTGTCCAACAGCTGCTGCTTCTCCCAGGCTTCCTCATGGAATGCTTGGAGATCCAGCTTGGATACTTCCTTAGGAGCTGTGCTTGGCTCCCTGGACATCCCTTTGTGTGCAGGAGATACCTAAATATGTTGGTTTTTCTTGATTTCTGCTTCTTGGTTGATTTTTCTCCACAAAACATTTGGTTATCCTCATTTTAAGAAACAGATTTTCAGAGAATTGTGGCATGAACATGAACGTGAGTGAGTGAGGTTTGTTTCGTGTAGAAATTCCTGTGGAAAAATCATCTCTTATGTCTTAGCATTTTAAGAGTCCCAAATAACACCTGTGTGTGCTGGATTTTATCTAAACAAGGTTTTTGAGCATTTTCCAAGCTCCAGAGGGAGATTCCTTGTCCTCTGTCTTTTGGCCTGGAACGCCCTCCAGTGGAGGGAGGGCTTGGGCTGAGCTTTGTGCTGGTCATGGAATATTTTATGGATTTAATTTCAATCTCTTACCAGAGTCTTCTGATTTCATTTTCTTCATTATAAGAAGAGAAATATACTGGTTCTTTTTTTTCTTTAATAAAGTAATAAAACTCTATATTCTAGTGTATTTTAAAAAAGCAAATATTATTATGCATACTTCACTGGCTTTCGTTTTAATTACATTATAATATAAATGTCTATATCTATCCCTATATTTTATTATTAAATTTACTATTGGTGTATCTTTTCCACTGCACACACTGGGAAAACTGGAGTGATTTTCTAAGATCCTTAAATTCCCTGATAGCGCCAAGTTCTATTTTAATTTAATTCTATTTTAATATGTACACGAGTTATTTCATCTTTATTGTGACTGGTTAATACAAGCACACTCCTAATTAAATTAAATCTGCAGATGTTCTTTCTTTCATGCCAGTCCCCCACACTTTCCTTCTACACTATAATTGAAAACTGGAGTAGAGAGTTTCTTTGAATTTAAAAATGGTTTTAAAGTTGACTTTTGGAATTGCTCTTCACTGAAGATGGGAGTAAGAATATTCCAGGTTATAAAACTAAACATACTTTTTCTTTCCAAGTTTCTGAGTCTTACTGAGGAAGATCTGAATAAGTTTGAGTCCCTCACCATGGGAGCAAAAAAGAAGCTCAAGACCCAACTAGAGCTGGAGAAGTAAGTGAGGGCTGGGGGAACTTCTTTTAAGGTAAAAAATACAAAATCTTAGAGTGGTTTTTACTTCCCAGACCACAAACCTACCCACCTGGAGATGTGGATGATTATTATCTCCATTACTAAACAATATTTAGTACTTTCTGCTTTACTGCTGCCTGTTCAGGGTTGTGATAAGGATACCAAATTTTTAAATCTACAAAAGATACGTACTGCATTTAGGTTCTTTTAAACTTGTGTCACAGCTATTCCAAAGATTTTGGCCTTCCCATCCACTTGACATTGATAGGAGCTGTTGGGTTTGCAAGCCCAGGGGATGCACTCCCAAAGTCAGGTCATTTTTTCCTAGGAAGTGACAATTTTTTGGCTCCAATCCATGTGGATGGAGCACAGCTACTTTGAGGACACTGATGCAACAGATTGTCCTGGTTTTTGCATCTCCGCTTGCAAGGAAGTGTTTATTCTGCAGCCACTGCTGTTCCTTAAAAAGCAATTAGGAATCCAAATCTGTGCCCATTTATCAGAGCTCCTTGGCAGCGTTTTTAGTTTTCCAATCTTCATTTTTCCAGAGTTTGTTTGGAAAAGGAAAACTTGGGGCTGTGTTTGTTTTCTCTTTGGGTTTGGTGTGCAGGGCTGGGTTTGGGATGTGCTGACATAATATGTGATAGAATTTTAGAGTTCAGTCAGGGTTTGGTGATGTTTTATCCCAGACAAAAGAGAGCATAGTGTTGTAATCAGATGGCAAATAGTCCAGCCCTAACTGCTGGCAGTTATGGTCAGCACTGATGTGATTTCCAAGTGTTTCCATTTGAAATGAGCACAGCATCAGTGGATCGTTCAATGGGCGTTGTCTGCTTTGGGTCCATTCAGAAACTGATTTCTTTGTGGTTGTGTTGTAGGCAGTTTGTGTCTCCTCATGCTTGTCTCCATCACTCTGTAGGGAGAAATCAGAGAAACGGTGCCTAAACCCCTCCACACCTTCCTCAGTGAGCAGCAGTGGGGTGGCCAGGGTGCCCCCCACTTCCCACGTGGGGCCTATCCAGGGGATCCGGGGCAACCACGCCGCAGGTAAGGGGACGGGGGACACTGCTGTGCTCAGCTGTGCTTGCTCAAGGGTCAGCTCATTCCTGTGCTGCTGCTTCTTCCCCAAGCTGTATCTTCCAAAAACCTTAATAAGGAGGAAGCAAAAAGTCTGATTTTGGTGATTATTTGGGGCGATAAAAAGTGATTTTTTTCCATGCCTTGCTGGGAATGGGCAGCTGCTCTGGTTGGGCTGTTCCACCTCTGATGTATCCCTGTAAATCCCGAGCGTGGCTGCCTTCTCCTGAGGTGCTGGCAGTGTCACCTGTGAGGTTTCTTATCTTCTTTTCTTCATGTTAGAGCTGGGATTAATACACAAGATGCAGTTTTCATGTTCAGACTCAGATGTTTATTAATTCTTACCTAAAGCAGTCTCACGAGTTGTGAGTTCTAGCTAACAAGGTGGGAAATGGAGGTGTCTCTGACTCTTTCCAAGGTCTTTTAAACAATAATTACCCAATAATGAGATGACACCTATATTATTTATACTTTTGACCCAATAATTGACCACCCAAGGTCCACAATGAGAAAAAAAGAAAAAACCACCCAAAACCATGAAGAAGAAGGACTTAGACAACTCCCTAAATTCTCCCTCTTGCCCCTTGTATATTACTGTACACCAAAATCTTAAAATGTTAAGTTTCCAGAATTGCAGCAGTCACCTTGGTGTCCCCTGTCCCCTCAGAGCTGCGAGTGGATGTGGATCAGCCAGCCCACCCCCTGCCCCGGGAGGGCAGCTCCTCCGAGTACTCCAGCTCCAGCTCCAGCCCCATGGGGATCCAGGCGCGCGAGGAGAGCTCGGACAGCGCCGAGGAGAACGAGAGACGTAAGCAGAGCCCCCCAGCTGTGCCCCGTGCCGTGCCCAGGGCCGTGCTCACAGCTCCTCTCTCCCCAGGCCTGGAGCTCCACCTGGACGCCTCGGACAAGGAGAAGCCGGTGATGCTGCTGAACCATTTCCCCTCGAGCTCGGCCAGGCCCACGGCCCAGGTGCTGCCCGTGCAGAACGATGCCGGCTCGGGCCCCGGCGGGCACCACGCGCTGCCCATGCAGATGCTGTCCCCAACGCCCTCCCACATCACCCCCATCCGCATGCTGGGCTCCGTGCACAAACCGGAGCGCGGCTCTGCAGACATGAAGCTGCTCTCGTCCTCCGTGCACTCCCTCTTGTCTTTGGAAGAGAGGAATAAAGTGTCTCCCGGCTCGAGGGGCAGCATAAAGATGGAAAAGGGCTTTGGGAACGCCGTGGTGGATGTCATGGCCACGTCCTCTC
>VZSR01000393.1:1990818-2005625 GCA_013398615.1 Brachypodius melanocephalos
AGCAGCAGCAGCAGCAGCAGCAGTAGCAGCAGCAGCAGCAGCGGCTCGGCCGGGAGCGTGCCCGTCCCCAACCAGAACCACCACCACCACCACCACCAGCAGCCGCCGCCGCCGCAGCCCCCCGGCTGCATGGTGTGCAGCTCCTGCGGCTGCAGCGGCAACTGCGGCTCCAGCGGCATGACCGTCAGCTACGCCAACTATTTCCAGCACCCCTTTTCAGGACCTTCCATGTTTACTTTCCCTTTCCTGCCCTTCAACCCCCTGTGTAGCAACGGCTACATCAACACGCAGCAGTACAACAGCAGCACCACGTTCCCCGTGGTGCACACGGCCTACAACAGCGGCCTGGCCCCCGACTCGGTCATGGCAGGGCAATCCACCTTCGCCGTGCCCCCCATGCAGAACTTTATGGCGGGCACGGCCGGGGTGTACCAGGCACAGGGAATGATGGGCAACGGCAACGGGTCAAGTCACAAAAAGAACGGGAACCTCTCGTGTTACAACTGCGGGGCCAGCGGGCACAGAGCTCAGGACTGCAAACAGCCGCCCATGGATTTCAACCGGCAAGGTAAAGTTGGGGGGGACGCACAGAGAGCGGCCTCGAGCCCTGCCCCTGGGCTCTGGTGGCATCTTGGAATCTCTGGCTTGGAAAAAAAATTTTGTTGTTGAAAGTTGATGGTCTGAGCTGTTGGTAAGTTTTAGGCAGCCCCATCAGGAGGATCCAGGTGAGGCCTCAGGTGTGCTCTGTGGAGTTGGCACTGTTTTTTAAGGAGGGAAGAAATATCAAGGAAGGGAGGGAGCTGCTGGGGACAGGTTGTAGCAGAATTGCTGTTGCTGCTTCTGCCTTGTCAGCCAGGCCAGCTTTGGTCGTTATTGCAAGTTCCTCTGGAATTCTGGAAACTGAAATCTCTGTTCCTCTTCCCTTCCTGCCCAACACAATAACCTAAATGAAGAATTGCTGTTCAAACCCTCCTGAAGGTCCTGTTTGCTGCTGTAATTATTTTATAGGACATGTTCCTTACACACTTAGAGCACAGGATTCTCCAGGAGAGAGCTGAATCCTTAATTCCAGGTGGGAAAAGGCTGAAAGAGAAATTCTGCTTTAGCAAGAGTACTTTTAAATCCCATTTTTCTTTTTTATTTTTATTATCTTATGTTGAGATAATCTGAGAGTGGTGTGGGTTAAAAAATGAAATACAAACTCTGCATGAAGATCACTGAGGTTCCATTTCACATCATGCCTTGTCCATAGCCTTTATCTGGATTCATTTTTATGTGGTGTCAACAGTTTGAACACCATAAATTAACAAGCGTCAGGTGTTGGGCAGCAATTTACAGTGGGGAAAAAAGTAAATACTGAGTGGAATTTCTGTGGCAAATGTTTTGGTAGTGGCCAGGGGGAAGCAGAGCTGCTGCCTCGTCAATCCCGAGTGGGAGAACTTCAGAAATACAGCAGACTGATGTGTTTTTTAAGAAGTTTTTTGGATTTAATTTCATTAATTAAATTCCCATTTCAAGTCCTCCGTATTTTTTACAAGGGCATGGACTGACAGGACAAGAGGGAATGACTTTAAGCTGCAGGGGGCCAGGGTTAGATGGGATATTGGGAGGAAACTCTTCTGTGAGGGTGGGGAGGCCCTGGCACAGGGTGCCCAGAGAAGCTGTGGCTGCCCCTGGATCCCTAGCAGTGTCCAAGGCCAGGCTGGACAGGGCCTGGAGCAACCTGGGACACTGGAAGGTGTCGGGGTTGGAACTGGATGATCTTTAAGGTCCTTTCCCACCCAAACCATTGTGGGATCCTGTGATTCCATGAACCAAAGCCGTGCCAGCCCTAAATTCCCACCCAAGCTCCAATGATGCATTCCATGTGTAAGAAGCAGCAGGTTGGTTGGTTTGGGAAGCTGTGGGAAGTGCCTGCTGTGTAACCCTGTGTCCCTGTCCCTGTCCCAGGTACGTTCAGGCTCAAGTACGCCCCTCCCTCCGAAAGTCTGGACTCCACAGACTGAGGTTCCCCCACCTGGCACCACGATGCTGTAAAGCCATGGAGAGCGACGGAGATCGAACTGCAGAACTGAGACGTCCAGTTGCTGTTAAGCTTAATGTATTTTTTAATCCAAAGGTGCTTTACTTTATTAGACTAGGTAGAAAATCTAGCTTAGGGGTGCAGCCAAGCCAGTTTTGATTGCCAAATTCAAGCTTTGTTGTTGGAACTCCTGACTCCGTGTCCTCGGACCGATGGATGGACGGATGGATGGTGGAGCTGGCCAGCTGCAGTTCCTGCTGGAAGTACAACATCCCCTGTACTGTTTTTGGCTGGAGAACGTTGCCACAATGGGACTTTTCCAAGGTGAAAGGCCTGACTCCAGGGCAGCTCTGTTCTGAGGTGGAAGGTAGGAGTGGCCAGAAGGACATTGGCACCCCTGGGCTAGGTAAAATGTCTACTTTTTTTCAAAAGTGATCAGGCACTAATCTCTGGGATTTTTAAGGATTGCACTACAGAAGAATGTAAAACTCTTCAAGCTTTCTGCACTTTTAGCAGACAGTGTCACTCTGAGACCAGTGCAAGAGGCAAAGAAGTTCCAACCTTTACAAATTGGCACCAGCAGGCTTATGGGACTTAATTCCACAATAAAAATCCTAAAAAGTCTCTCTTTTCCCTTCCAAAAGAACACACACGGCAGTTTCGGTTCCTTCTGGAAACAAACTCGTGCTTCATTGTCTCACCTGTTACTAGCTAGTGCTGGCTTCCCAGCACTGGAATAAACTTAGTTTCCAAGGGTCCAAGTCCCAGAGACTCCAGAGTCATAAAGGCTTCAAGGATATTTTCCTGTAATACACAAAACCTTTACGTCCTGTTACTGTATATAGGTCTCTTTCACAGAAACCTTATTATTCTGCTTTTGTAAATTAATTTTAAACCATCCTAAAAAAAAGAAAAAAAAATCAAACTAAGAACTCTGGCAGCAGAGTTGATAAGCTTTTGCTTTACTTTATATAAAATACCCTTTGGCTCCTACCCCAGGATTCAGGAGTGGTGGGAATCAAACATGTAAAAGGTAGTAAAAACTTCATTATTATCAAGACTTGGAAGGATTTCTTGTCGGCCTCCTTCGTTGCAGTAGGTTGTAGATGAGTAGCTTTGGTGTTAACTACTTAGTCCATCATTTGTGGGTGACAAATCTAAATTAGGACTCGAGAGGAAGCCAAACCCATCTCGAACTGCTAATTTGAAACACTTTGGTCCTGTCTGGTTGAAAGAAGATCCTAATCCTCATGGCTCCCCCCCTGGGAATTTGACGGCATTAAATGGGTGAGGCCTCCTCTGTAGAAGTGTTTGACAGAGAGGTATTTGCATCCTGTAATTTGGGAGACACCTTTAAAGTCTGAAGCCTTGTTTACACTTGGAGGTATTCTTTACACCAGGATGAATCCGTAGGATTTGTAGTGGAGCAGTGACTTGGGAAAGTCCTCTGGGAGCAGGAGGGTTTGGAGCTGTGCAGGGCTGGCCCCAGGAGATGGGGCTGTGTGAGGGGGGAGCTCAGCCTTTCCTGGGGGGCTGAGCTCAGAGGAAAGGAACATTTTGGGCCATCCCTGTCTCTCCAAGGGCAGTCTCAGCCCCACGGGATCGTGAGCACTGGGAGAGCCTCGGGAATGTGGGTGGGCAGAACCAAACCCGGCCCAGGGAGGGATCCAAAACCTGAATTTGCAGAACAGTTGGTTCAAACAAACAAACAAACAAACAAAGATCCTTTTTATTGCTATGCAATAAGAACCCCCTGATTTGTGTATCCCCAGCCCAGCTCCCGCTCCCTGTTGGCTCTGCCTGCGTTTGAGGACGTTCCCTGTGTTCCCATGAACAACCTTCAGACCTGCAACACTAAAGGGATGAAAACTGACAATGCAATTTACTTTGCCTTAATGAGCTCGAGACAATGGTAGGAACAGTCTGTCCCACTGCATCATGCCCAAGGAAAACGTGCAGTTCCATGTTTACTATTTGCAGCTTTGAGGGTCTCTCCAGTGGCCTGGAACATGTGCTGAAAGCCAAACTTAGTGTTACTATTATTATTATTGTTGTTATTATTTTTTTCACTTTTTTTAAACAGTATTTTAAAATTGTATTTAAAGAAACTGTATTTCAACACACATGTCAGTGTTCAAAACCCTCTTGAAACAGCAAAAACACAGCAGCAGCAGCAGCAAAAAAAGTCATTTCTGTACCGGTTGTGTTTTGTTTTACTGCCCAAGGCTGGACACGGTTGTGTCTGATCTTCATCACAGGAAAAATCAAATCAAAAGGACTGTAAAACTGAACTTCTGTCCAGCAAATTGTTTCATTCCTTTCTCCAGAGCTTTCCTTTCCTGTGTGTAGAGTTATGGCTGATGTTTCCAGCAAACTGTTTCATTCCTTTCTTTGGGATTGTTTCCTTTGTGTCAAGTCAAGGCTGATGTTTCTTCAAGTGGCTCATGGCTGCGTTTGGGTGACTCTTTGGAACGGTTGGGTCTGGGTTTGGAGTAAGATCCAATCCAGAAGGACCTGGAGGCAACACGAGTGTCCGAGAGGAAAATCTGGTGAGCCAGCAGCAACCTCAGAGCCTTCCCCAAATCCCAGTGAGTTGGGGCTTCAGACCTGCCAGTGAACACCCTCCACTCTGTACCCAGAACAACCAAAGTTGGTAAGTCCGAACAGAGCACCTTAATTCCGTAAAGTTATCCTTCAATCTGTTCTTAAAAGGCACAAATCCATCTTTTTACCCCTAAAAAAGCAAGGCAGCTTGGGTTGGAATAGTAGAGTTCCAGCTGCTCTGCCTGAAGGAACCAGTTCTTAAACCCTATTTTTGTACATTGAAAGATGGAGATTTCAAAGAATGTTATTTAGCCCTATCTTTGTCCTGCAAGTATAAAAAGAATTAGTTCTCTAGATAGATTTCACTGTGGAATGGGAATGATTTTTCAGTGTAAAAGGGAAGGGAATCCCCAGCCAGGTCCCTGCAGGGACACGGAGAATCAGTGAGGAGCCTTTCCCAGGGAGGGAGGGAGCAGCGGGTGGTGCAGTTCCAGCTGCATGTCCCATCTGATGATGGAAAGACTCAAAATAGGATGGAATTTCCAGCAAACTCCTCCTCACCCTGCAAATTAAGCATTAATAAATATTCTGGGCTCGACCCTAATGGGGAGAGCACAGAGGGAGGAGAGGGAAGCAAAATACTGATCAGAGGCTTCTACCTGACTTTTATTGGAAACTACATTAGAACTGTTATTAAAATTTATCAAACCTGGGTTTTATTCAAACCAGCTCTGTCACACTCAGCTTTTTGTGAAACCTTTTCATACCACAGTCATTAAATCTTGGCAAATTAAGCACCAGACTTCCCAAAGTAACAGTCCAGCACCAGGCCTTGGCCATCCCCCCAAATCCCATTTCCTTGCCAGGCAGAGATATCCCAGGATGAGCCAGGCTGAGGCACCAGGCACAGCAACACTCCCCAAAATCCTGCAGGGGAGCAGAGCTGTGCCACAGGGACTCTCAGAGCGCTGGATTGGGCTAGTCTGGAACACCTGAAAATGGGATGAATTTGAGCAAATCTGGACAAAAATCCACGTAATGGAGCATTTGTGAGAGTAGGGATCACTTTGGCTGGTTGAGGCCCCACAGCTCTTGTAATAAACCCTTGGAATTACCCCTTTGTTCCCTGAAATTTTCCTGATGTACACAAGAACTGTGTTGGTACTGAAGCAGAAAGCAAATCCTGTGTTTTCAAGTGCAGATTAACAGCTTCTCTTGGACATAACTTTCCATTAGGAATGAAGGAAATTCCTGCTCCATTTGAGCCATTTCTTTTACTTCGATCACTTCTAGTATTACAAATTCTGCATGTAACTTTATAAATATTTTAAATAGTTTTGTAAATATTTAATATTCAGCTAATTTGATTTTGAATTGTAAATGTCAAGTATTCTGGTATTGGGATTTTTATGTTTTATTATACTTTGTTAAAAGTTAAATTGTACATTTTTAGAATGTTTTTATCTGAGTAAATTTAATGTATGGAAAATAAAGAGTTAAACAGAATCCCTTGGCATTGGCTTTCATTTTACAGGGATTCAGCTGTGTGGGGGCTTCTACAGCTTGGCAGTAGCAGGGAATTATTTTTAATTCCTTCATAATTATTTTGCTGTGAAAATGCCTAGGAATAACCACACGAGCCGGAATTAAGTTGGGATGTAATCCATCCATATCAGCACTGTATTAATTTTAAAAAAGCAACATTTGTACAGGAATATCAGTCGATCACGTCGTAATTACAAGTACGGTTGTCAGTTATGAGTTAAACGAGTTCTTACACGAACAGAACTAAACAGAGAGAACAAGCTGCATCGGAAAGTTCACGTCGGAGTAAAAACACAAAGGACAATAAAAAACGGGCAGGGGGCCCCGGGAAGGAGATGCATGCAAAGAGTGGAGGAGGTCCGAGGTGGAGGAGGCACGAGGCGGGCACACCCCGCGCAGTGCCAGGCGCTGTAGTATTGCTTCTGTCCCCGTCAGAGCCCAGCTGCCGGTGACACCGGTGACACACGGACACCGCGGGGATCCCGCCACGCCTCGCTGGACAGCACTAGAGAAACACAGGTTTGTCCCACGGGAGAGCTCCCCTCTGCACAGCCTGCTCCCAGCCCTGGACACGGGAGCTTCCAGCCGCGCCACAAAGCGTTTGTTCGTCAACTCTCCCGGTCCTGAGCTGCTTCTCCCGATTGCCAGGCACGGGAAGGGCCGACCTCCGGGCTAGGGGCACGATCCTATGGATCACTGGAAGCCAGCTCAGATGAACACACAGGGATGGGGAATTTGTAACAGACTGGAGTTTATTTCAGTGTTACCTGTTCGGGTATGTATTTTACAGTTAGACACTTCTAAGACTACGATAAAGCTGTGGTGTTTGGTATGAGGATTCCAGAAAGCGGCGCCGCCCTTGAGCGTGCGGTGCCCAAAAACCGGAGACACAAAGAGTTGTCCTTCCCCAGCTCACCCCAAGCACTTGCCTTAACTCCCTGCAGCACTGACACGAGTCTGATTGGAGCTGCAGAAGAAAAAAGCTCCCCTTTGGAACATGAAAATGCTTTTGCTCTCATTAGAAACCTTCCCATTTAAAACCAAAAAATTTAAGGAATCGTAGGGAGATTTTCCTGCAAACTCACAGGGAACACTTTAGTTCCTCCCTGGTGCCTGTTTGCTTGTCAAAAGTAAATCGAGTGTCCCTTTCTCTGCAAGTGTCACATGCACAACTGGGCTCCTTTCGTCAGGTCCAGACCTGTAAATGTGCCTGTGTGGAATATTATTAGGGCAGGTTTCAAAGCTGGAGGTGCTCGTCTGTACTGTTTAATAGTCACAAACAAGGCAAGGTGAGATGAGACACCTGCTAAAGCAAGACTATGCTAAGAACTGAGAGCGTAGGTGACATCCGGTTCTTTCCCTGGGGGTGTGTGGGGAAGAGTGGGGGTGATGGCCAAGGGTCAACCCAAATCCTAGGCTGGGGCCTCTGGTGTGTCCTAGGCGGACGCTGGCGCTCCAAAGGTCTCCTGGGAGGCGTAGACCATGTAGAGGAAGCCGTCCTCGTCCTTCTCGCTCTCGTACACCTCGGAGATGGGCGTGGACACGCTCACCATGCTGTGCCCGTTCACCAGCAGGAAGAAAGCCTGGTTGGAGTTGAGCTGCAGGCGTCGCCTGGGGAGGGGTCAGGGGAAAGGGGAACAAAGGACAGATGGCAAGGGACAGTCCTCAATGACAGTGGCAAGGTCAGAGCAGAGAATCAGGGAATGGTTTAGGGTGAAAGGATTTAAATCTCATCTCGTTCCAGCCTCTGTCATGGGCACCTTTCCCTGCAGGTCCCCACCCAGCCCTGTCCCTCAAAACTGGACTGAATTCCTCCACTGAATCCAGGCAGGTGTATCCACTGGCAGAGCCCTCACTCAGGGGAAAAGGGCATTAAATGAGGGACTGGGAAGAAACTCCCTGGTATAACCAGGGACCTTTGGCTTGCAGCTCACTGCAATGAAATCCCAGAGATTCTTGGGAAGATTGGGAAAGACAGGCAGACCTTCCTTGCAAAACCTGGGCAACTTTAAACTCACTTTGTCACTGGTTTTAACCTTGGAGCATCTCACTCCCTCTCTTCCCTCCCTCCCAGGAGAAGCAAAGTGGAAAGGGCAGGGAGCCACAGGCTACACAAACTGCCTGGGCCAGGGAACAGCTGATTGCTGGATTTCCCTTGATCATTCCAGCTCAGGCCAAATGGATGTTTCTGCTCAACTGCCTCCCGTAGAGAAGCTCTCTTCCCACTTGATAAACTAAATGAGCAACAGCAACTCGGGAGCGTGGAGCTGCCACCAAAGCAAGGAAAGAATAGATCAGAAGAGCTTCCTGCTGCTTCCACTGGCTGCTGAAGGGCAGCAGCAGCTGGAAGCAAGGATTTATTTAGCATAGCCCTGGACAGGGACCTTTCCAAAGCCAAACTCTAATCACTCCAGAGACAGCAGGCTGAGGGAAGGCAGCAGCTCTCCAAGGTGTGGGAAGGATGGGCTTTGCTGTGCATCACTGGAGATGGCTGAGGCCCAAGTCTGGCTGGTACCAAGTTATTTATTAACAATAAAGCCAAAGAAGAAAGGTGGGAAAATCCTTCAGCCTGCAGTTAACCTTTTTGCCCAGGGCCTTTCATGTTCCTGAGAAACTCCGGAAGACTTCAGCAACCTGATTCCTGTCTCCAAAGCCCCATCTGCCTTTCTTCCTCCTGTAGATTTGCCTGTGGCAGTTTTTGTTTGGACACCCTGGACAAGTCCCACAGCCTATGGCCTCCATGACCCAGCTCCTGCTGCAGCGTGACCATCACTAAACAAGCTCTGGTTTGCTGCTGACTTCCCAGTTACCACTGGAGAACCCATCCTAACCAAACACTGCTGCTGAGCCAGCAGAGATGCACTTCTAGCAGAACTTCTGACCACAGTTTTTGACCACACAACTTCCACTCGAGGCTGTTTCCCTCTGCCTTTCCCGTAAGCTGAGCAAGCAGCCAGGGCAGAAACACTCTGGCCTGAGCTGGTGTTTCCCAGGCCTCAGTGCTGTCACTGAGGGAAACTTCAATTCCCAAAGGATGCCAAGAGCATCCCCAAGCAGCAGCACAGAGCTCTGGCTCTGAGCCCAACCTCCCCAGTGGGTGGGAAGAGGCAGCTCCTCCCAAGAGGGACTCCATGGCAGGAGAGAGGAGGCATCCCAAAATATCCAAACAGTAAGAGCTGGAGCCCTGGGCAGAGGGACCCATGTCACACAGGAATTCACAGCCCCAGACTCCCTCCTACAGCTCTGGGAATGTTCTCTTGGAAGCAGACTACCAGCCCAGCTCTCTTCAGAGTGGGGTTTTTCCAGAAAAGCAAAAGGAAAAGCACCTTCTCCTGGATTTGTCCTAGTGCTCATTAGATGAATTTTCCATTTAGACCTCCCAAGTGCACTGGGGGGAATTAACAGAGCATCACAGTCCGAGACTGATCAGTTCACACTGGAATCCCAGCAATGATTATCCAGTACCTGATGATTTTGATGAGCTCGCTCATGTTGACATGATCTGGCACCAGGAACTTGGTCTTATCCAAAACTGGAAGCTGCTTCTCTCCCTTGTACCTTTCAATGATCACCTGAGAAGGAACACAAAAAGCAGAAGATGTGAAAAGCAGGAACTGTGTCTGGTGGTGCCCTCATCTCCCCACTCCCAGCTCCATTTCCCTTCACCTGTGAATGCAGCATCTCCAATCTGAAAAGCAACAATTCATGGTTGGGCTCAATTATCTTAAAGGTCTTTTCCAACCCAAACAATTATCTGTTTTCATGAGAATCAATTATCTTCACGTGCTCCTCTGTTCTGTCTGCAAGAGCCACTGCACAGAGGGGTAACACAGGGATTTTACAGCACACATCCACAGCTTCAGTGCAATTTTAAAAGAGTTCCTTTGCTGCCATCATTTAACCCAGCACTGAATTACCCGGCAACAAGAAAATCCAAGGAAAGATCAAGCCCACTTCTCTATAACACACTGCAGTGGCTGACCAGGGGTTTGTGCTGCTATAGAATCTGCCAGAAGTTTTCACTGGAATTTCTCCAGTTTCAGACCATCTCTTTAAGAACCACCACTCCAGATGACTCTGCTGTTCCACCCACCTCCCATGGTTCCTCTAATACATGAGAACAAGCTGCTTTGGAAGGGGTATAAACCCTCCAATTTCCAAGTTAAGGAGCAAATTTCCTCAGGCACGCTTAGGAACCAGTAACTCTGCCAGGACTGCTGTGTAATAACTCCTTAATTCACAGAGAAACTGCAGATTTCCCAATTTAAGAAACACCCTGCCCAGCAACTGAGGGTAGTTCCTGCTTTTAAGAAGTGATCTCAGCACTCGTGTGCTCCCTTTTCCACGGCCATGTGGCATTTGTTGATTTTCAGTCAACAGGAGCTACGTGACACCAATCCCTTGGATCCTTTCCATGCTCACAGGGTCTGGCTGTGTTGATCTTAAAAAGCTGCACAGGTGAAGAGAAGTTGATTGAATTCTGCCAGAGAAAGAGCCTTACATCAGTGGAAATAAATGCTGGCTCACTCTGGGTAACAAAGCCCCACTATTTTTAAGCAGTTAGGCCATAAGCAGTAGATATTTCTAACAGCAGAGTGGAGGATGTTGACAGCACAGGAGGGATTTATTATCTAGTGTGACATTGCCACCTTATCTCATCCAGAACTGCTAATGACAATAACGAGGCAGTGACTGGCCCAGCAAGACACCAGGGATCCCAGCAGGGAGTTTGCATCACCACATCTCCGGCAAGTTCCTTCGGTACCTCTGAATATTTGGTTGGAACCTGTCCATGGCTGATTGAAAGTGAGAGTTTTGCCATAAATTCCTGGCTTTCAATCTGTGGTCACAGAGCTTGGGGACTATGGCTAAGTGGTCTCTGAAAGGTGAGTGAAAAAGCAATATTTGTCAGGAAACAGATTTGCAAGGAAAGTGCCTTATGGGAAAATGAAACATTCCAAAAAGTCAGAAAATTGCTACTGTGAAGTATTCCTTGTTCCTCTGCCCAACTGTACAGGGAAGCAGCAGTGGCAGCTCCAACGTTGAAGGAGTTTAAAGCTTGAGGAAAGCTGAAAACCTTTCGGTTTCTGTTTCTACAGCAGCTTCTGTCAGTGAATTTGCTCAGGGAGTGGGGACAGTTTGCAGCAGCTGGTTCACAGCAGAATTTCCACACACTGGGGTCACCAAATCGCATCACAGAGCCAAAGGCTGAGGGTCCCATCCAGTTCCCTTTGCTGAAGAACTCATCAGTGACAGAACACAATCCATACTTGTAGGATATTCTCTGCATTTTTGAGGATGCCATAGGTAAAATAAAATACAAACTTAGGCAGCATTTGGAGCTGAGCAGCTGAAGAATGACAGGGTGAGGGGTGATATCCAATGTGAGCTGGACAGCCCAGCAGCATTCCTGGAGACCTAAGCACAGGCCCATTCCCAGAAGAAAATAATTTCTGTCCTTCTCAGCACAGGCTGATGAGCAAATCTGTATCTGCCTCTACACTCCTGTCTACTCTTCTTGGTGAGCCTCTGAAGACTCTTAATTTGGAGAAGAAAACCACAGAGAGAAGAGCTGAGCGCCCAGGAGGATCTCAGAGCTGAGCTGGGGTGTGGTTTTCTTCCAAGTTACAACACAGAACTGCAAAACTCCGGAAACACCACATCCTCCAGCCCCTGTGAGCACCTTGCTGTGAGAACTACTCCTTGAGAATGCTCCTGAAATCCAGGCTTAGCCACCCCCAACAGCCACATTTTCATCTGGTCTCCTCGGGACAGCTCTTCCACAGGTTTCTAACTGCTAAAAAGAACATGAGAGTGGAAACTGAAGTAAAAAAAGAACTGGACTTACTGGTATCTTAGTGGGATGCTGATCCCGAATCAGTCGTACATCTTCCACTCTTTGTTCTGCAAGGGATTAAAAAAAAAATCTGTTTAAACATTCACAATTAATGCTGTTATTTCCTTATTTCTCCACTGCTGAAGAGAAGGACAATGTGTCAGGAACAGCCAGAAGAGGAAATTCAGGCAAAGCAATTTCCAAATGGGCCAGCACTATCAGGAGTACAACCTCTCCTGTGACAGCTGATCCCCTGCTCCTTAACTCAAGGTGACAAGCGCTGTGTGCACCTGCCTGGCACTCCTAGAAAGTGTTAAAGGAGATCCTTTCCTCCCCACACCCCCTCACTTTCTGCCCACCGAAGCACACATTTAACCTCACACAGTTCAGGCCTCAAATTACACCATCCAAGTTAACAACTAAATACCCTGTGCTATTTCTGTCAGGTCCCAGAAGAGGAAATGGTCAACAATTATTCGAGGCCCGGGACTGGCCCAAGCCTGGCAGCATCAGCTTTCCTTGAGTGCTCTCGCGTTACCGAATTCCAGGTTTTATTTTGACTCGGCCGCACCCATTGTCGCAGGAGCCGCTGGAGGCTCTGCCGGATCTACACTTTTTGCCACTCTTCGTGCCAGTTTTCTGGATAAAGTTCACCTCTCCTCAGACAGAATTATTAATAGAACAGGTATCATGAACCAGGCTAAAGTACACGAGGCAGAGTAAACAGCCCGGCTGCTTTCAGAGGCTGCCTCATCTGTGTTGTCCCCTGCCTACTTTCAGATTCGGTGACCTCAATTTTAACCCCTCTGTTTTTCAGCAGCACGGGGCTTTCCAGGCTGTTTTCAGGTCCCAAACAGAGAGATGATTTAGGGTTGCATCACGGCTTGAACACACACCTGCCTAGGGAGAGGTGCACTTAGGCCAGCTCCCCGTTGGAATGCTAATGGCAGGACACTCAGCAATAACACCCCTCAGTCTCCGCAGTCCGTGTTTTGCCCATGGAACACATCCTCCTCACGAGCCCGGCAAGGAATGCAGCTCCCGTGAATCACCGTTTGAAGGTGCAGGTGAATCAAGCAGAACTCAGGCAAGGAGCACGAGAAGCCTTCACCTGAAAGCCACCCCAGCATCCCGAGCCACATTCCCGCAGCCCAGCGGCAGCGCTCCAAGGGCAGAGAGTTCCACCTCGTTAAAATACTTTTTAAGATTAACCAGAAACACAAAAGATACGTGGAGAGAGTGAGACCAAACATCCACCTGGCAAGCACTAACTTCAGCTGGAACAGGTTTGTTCACAGCAGTGTTATTCAGCAGAACTCCCTGGAGTAGCAGGAACATAAACCGGGCAAATCATGGAGATTATTGTGTGTGGCATGTTCAAAATCAGGCCCCAGTCAGGCACAGATAAACACTGTTCTCTGACGACAGTAGTTGCAGTGGCAACTGCTTGGCTGCCATCCTAGCTGAACTTAATACCTGCAACAGAGGCTGCTGACAGGCGACGGGGTCAACAACAGTTTTGGAAGGCTCGGAGAAAAGGGGTGGCATAAACACAGACTTTTGTCAGATCAACATCCTCCCCACTTCACTGCAGGGAACAGCTTACATTTACCACAACAGCAAAGGCAAGGGTGGGCACATCACAAAGCTCCCTTAAGCAGCTTGACTTTAACCCAAAGGCAGGAAGAAAGGAAAATCTGGATCAATTACTTCCAGCAATTCCATCTCACGTACGGGATTTTATAGCTCATGCAGAAATAGGTTACGCTGCCAGTTCGTGTTACCCTCGCAGCGCTTCAGCCTCTCCCTCACTGACACACATGGGCAGATCCCGAGCCCTTTGATTGCTCCGGTCCCATCCTGAGCACAAACAGGAGCGTGGCACGGCTCTATCGAGGCTGTTCCTTCTCGGAAGGGACTAATCTCATTTTCCCAGCCATCATTACACAGCTCTTTTCGATGCCCTGCTAGTTTTCAACAGCCAAACAGAGACAGGAGCCACACGCCCCAGCCCAGTCGCGGCTGCCCGGGTGGAGAATTCCTCTCCCCGCGCCAGGCACCGGCTGCCAGTGGAGCTTTAATTCCGCTGCCACTGGCGCAGAGGCCGCCGGACACTGAGCAGACACCGGAGGGAAGGGCAGGCCCAGCTCCTGGCACAGACGCCGAGGATGTTTCCAGGCTCCTGGGAGTTTTGCAGTCGATAATGGATGATGCCATGAAGAGATCTCCCCACCCCAAGCCCCTCTCCCAGCGCAGAGCGCACCCGGGCACGGCACAGCTGCCGCCCCACACGTCCTGACACCACAAAACCCCCCTGTCCCGAACCGCCGGGGTAAACAACCCTCGAGGACGAGCCGGGCTTTGAGTCCGTCGCAGCGCCGAGCAGGCCGGGACACCGGGACAGCCCCGGGCCCGCTCCGCCCGCAGGCCCCCGCTGTCAGCAGGAACCGCCCGGGGATCTCCACAGCTCCCACCGCGACCGGCCCCCTCCCCTCCCCGGCGATCCCCCCCCTCAGCCCGCCGGGGCCGGGAGCAGGGGCGGGCCGCACCCGCCGCGTCCCTCCCCGGGCCGCTCACCGAAGGTGCGGCGCTGCTTGAAGCTCTTCTCCGAGGGCATGGCGGCGGCGGCTCGGCCCGGGCCCGGCGGCGGCTCTGCGCGGCGGCAGCAGCGGCAGCGGACACCTCCGAGTGCCGGCGCCCGCCCCCCGCGCCGCCACGGCCGCTCGGCCGTCAGCTGACCCGCGCGTCACCGCGGCCCCGCCTCGCCCCGCCGGCATCTTGAGTGTGGCACCGGGGCACAGCCGGCATGGCCGCGGTCCTGCTCGGTGGCACACGGCTGTGGGGGCTGTGGGAATGTCA
>VZSR01000393.1:2013803-2039928 GCA_013398615.1 Brachypodius melanocephalos
GGTGGCGCGCCCCGGAGCGGCCGTCAGAGCGGCTGCGGCCATGGCGGTGTGTGCACGGCTGTGCGGTGTGGGGCCAGCCCGCGGCTGCCGCCGGCGCGGCGCGGCCAGGGAGCAACGCAGCGGCGCCGCCGACAGCGAGCCCGACACCGATACGGACCCCGAAGAAGCGGGAGGTGGCGGCGTCACGGAGGACGAGGAGGCCGCGGAACGCATTGAGGGCGGGCGGCCCCTTCCTCCTTCTGTCGAGGCCGGCCCGGCCGGGCGGGCCCCGCTGTCCCTGTTGGAGCTGCCCCCGGAGCTCCTGGTGCAGATTTTCGGCTCCCTGCCCGGTACCGACCTGCCTAACCTGGCCCGAGTCTGCACCACTTTCCGCCGCATCCTCCGTACTGACACGATCTGGCGGCGGCGCTGCCGCGAAGGTACCGCCCGCCCGAGGGGGCTGCGCGGTCCGGGGGTGCAGAGGGGGACGGCTTCGGGAGGACAAGGGCAGCGGCCTTGAGGGTGCAGAGGACACGGAGAGTGCCAGAGGGGATGGACTGGGGGTCCTGAAGAGCTGGGGCCAGGACAGAAATAAGATTTGGAGGTGCGGGCTGTGGGGCCACCTGTGCACGGTGGAGAGGTGGGCACATCTCGGGTCGCTTGGGACACGGTCTCTCGGTGGTGGCACTTGTGGCAAAGGGCATCGAGCTGGGGTTGTCCCCCGGAGGAATGGGATAGGAACAGGCCGTGGGAGATGATGCCTCCATGGAGCATGTCCTTGGGGGAATCCTGAGGACAGGGAATGTTCAGCTCCTGCACCAGGGAAGTAAGGGAGGACCTTGGGATTCCTGGAGCTGTGGAGACGCCGGGGATACACCGGGAGCTGAGAGCCCGCTGGGTGCGGAGGAGGCCAGGCCTGGCTAAGGGCATCCTCTGGGGAAGTGCAGAGCCAGTTCCAGGTTCGTGTGTGCGTTCTCCAGGAATCCTCTGGTGCAAGGATGCTGTGCTGCAGTAATATGAAGGCCTGGGAGGTGTTCTTTCCTCAGCTCTGCTCTGTGAGGCTGCAGTTCTCCCTCGTTACTCCTCATCCTCTTCCTCCCACCGCTGTGGCTCTCTGTCCTGTGTTATTTCAGTCCTGTCCCAGCTCCCAGTGTCTGCCTTGCTGTGCTCATCCTCTCTCCACGCTGCCATCCTGCCGGGTGCTCCTGCTGCCAGCACATGAAGTCATGTGTATTTTGCCGTTTGCTTTCTGTTTTTAATAGCAGCGAGGGCACGGGGATGAAAGATTTTGGAATGTCGGTGGCTGCCTGCAGTGGGATCTGGTGGAATGCCTGAAAACTTGCAGGAATGAATTCCTGCCTTATCAGCACTATCCAAGAACCTTTGGACAATACAAAGGCTGCACCTGGAAAATGTAAACCAAAGCATTATTTTGTAATTCAGCATTGTCCCAATAATTTAACATTGGTTTTAGGAGACGAGCTAGTGAAATGGTGTTAATTCTTTCTTTATAATTCTCTAGTGACATGGAGCCCTCAAGGATGTTTGTGTGTTTGATGAATGGTTTGCAGTTCACTGATTCATTATTTTAATAGGTTATGATCCTGGCAAAATATGTATATAGAAATCTGTGTCACTTTTAACTCTAGGCTAGGTTGGCTTGTAAAATACCCACTGAATTAGGCCTGATGGGGATTTACATTTATTTGTCAAATTTATGTCTGCTCACTGGGTTTTCTTTCCAATGGATAAAGCAATGTTCAAAAGCTCAGCTGAAATTTAAGGAAATGAAGGCAACAGTGGAATTTGTATGGCTAAAACTAACCTGGACAAGAAGGGAAGGTATCAAGATAATGCTTTTGTCTATGGCCCAGATGAGAGGGGTATAAACCAAATTTTGATTCTTTTTGCATGTAATTTCTCCAGTTTCCCAAGATATCCATACCAAGCAGTGCCAGAGAGTGCTTTGGTGGCTGCTGGTGTGCCTGAGGAGGATCCTGTACCAAAGGCAGGTGCCCGAGCTGTGCTGAACAGATAAGGGGCAGTTCCTGGCCAAAATCTTCCTACCGCGGTGAAACTTATCCCGAATCTTTTAACCAGCTCTGGTTTTCCAGGCAGTTCCTCAGCTGGACTTCTCAGGCTGTTTGTGCTGCTTTGCATTGCTCTGCTGAGGTAGGACTGTGACTTTGAGTAGTTGTACACACGAGTATAAAATTGGGCATTATTTTATGGGTAAACATCAGGTGTTGGTAAATTAATACACATTTTAAAACTTAAAATATTCTGTGCTGTGTTAGTGCACAGCCTTACACTGATGGCTGTGTGACAGTCAAACATAAAATGTCATCACTTCCTGTATTTTTTTTCCAAAACTAACCCAATTCCCATCTGAGGTCAGTGTCTAAGTGTGTGTTTGTGTCTGCCTGAGCGTTGTTGTGAGGCTGCATGTCCTAAAAACAGAACAAGAGCGCGTGTGCCTTGCTGGTTTATTCGCTCTGAAGCCTACCCATGATCCTGGAATCACAGAATATCCTGAGCTGGAAGGCATCCACAAGGATCATCTGAGCCCAGCACGATGTTCCAGAAGTAACTGGGAAACTTCAGCTTGGTGTCAGCTGCATGTGCAAAACCACTTCTGTTTTTAGGAATGCACAGCAGTGCAGAGGCAGGAAAGAATCCTGAAATAATCAGAACAGAGAGAAGCTTCTCTGGGAGAAGCTGTTGTTGCAGAGCTTTGTTTTGGCCATTTTTTTTCCTTTCTCTTGGCCAGGAGCAGTGCTGGGTGTGAGGAGCAGCCTGGCTCTGGCCCAAGTTGGATGGGGCCCTCAGTCCATGCAGTGTTGATGTCTTGCTCTGCCCTGCTCTGGGCCAGCCCAGCTGTAGATCAGTCTGAAAACGTGCTGCGATTATTCCAAGTGTCCAGAGGATTTATCTGCCTGAGCGTGGAGTGGCTTTTGCTGCTGGTGGAGAACTGGGAGAACTCTGGGATGAAGCAAGGGGGAATTGTGTAACACTGACACCACTGTCAGAGCTGTTGTCCTTTTATCATTGCAACTGTTTGGGGTAAACAATGTCTCTGGATTGCTTCCTTGGCAAGGAGAAGGTTGCAGTCACTTCCATGTTTTCTATAAATAGGAGATTGCTGATCTCTGCAGCAGGAGCAAAATTAAAGCTCGTGTCACCCTGGCTGGTGGCCTGACCTACCTTGATTAACACCTTCTAGTCCATTTTTCATCTTTCATTTCTTTCATCCTAAACCAGAACAGGGCAAGTGCAGCAGAACACCTGGGAACAGAGCAGTGATGCAGAATAACCGGTTCTAGAGCTTGGAAGAAAAGGCTTTTGTTTGTGAAAACAGCCTCCAGCAGCTTTTGGGCCTGCTGGAAAATGTCAGCCAAGGTGCTGAGGTTTGTGACCTTCAGATTGTGTGGAAGGAGGAGGGAAAGAAGGGTGGGAAATGTGGTTTGTACACTCAGTGAGGAGACTTTGGGGTGGGGTTCAGCTCTGTAAAGACTCCAAGGAATCCATGCAGGAGTTGGATGCACAAATGCTGCCACAACAGGCACCATTTCTTGCGGTGCAAGTGGCTTTTCTAACTCACAAGGCTCCAACCTGCCTTTGTGTGAGGTGAAAACGTTGTGTGGTGTGTTAGTCTGTGGCTTTTCTTCATCTCTGCTGACCTTTCCTGGCTTTTAAACTCCAACTTGGCAGTGCTTGGCTGTTCCTCACTGCTCAGGCAGGTGCTCAGCACTCTCAGCCACCCTCCAGAGAGTCTCAGATGTGTCTGCAGGGTCTGAAGGTGCCCATCTTCTGCTTTAGGGTTTCCGTAGACGTTTGCATTTGTTGCCGATCAAATCTCCTTTTCCTCAATGGTAACCCCAAACCTTCCCCTGGAAGAAGCGTTTGGGAGGGGACTGGGTGTGTTTTAATCTGTTTGCTCAGCCTTTGGAAACAAGAAACCAATTCCAAATTTGTCCTTGGTGTTTCAGAGCTGCTAACCTGAGAATCTCCCGTTTTTGTGGTATCTGGAATAATCCAGTGAGGTTTTTATCCTCTCTGTTCTTTGTCCAGCTTTGTGAACGTGCATTTATCCAGGGATAAGTGGAATATTTGATTAGCCAGGACACAGTGGAAGTTCAGTAATGGTGAAGGGGATCAAACTCTGCCAGACATCCTCATTTCCTCAAAATTACGATGGGAGCAGGGCAGGGAATAAATGCCACTTGCAGAAGTATTAGTGCAGCTCATGCTAAATGGAGACTTCTTTCCCAAGTCCTTTAAATTCCCCTGCATGTGACCATGGAAACAGCAGCGTGTCCCTGTGTTGGGGAAATCAGCATTCCTTATAAACCTGCAGCCTTTCCAGCTGGTCACTGGGAACTTGAAAACCAATTTCCATCCCTGCTTTGGAAGCAGGATTAAGGAGCCGTTTTCCAAAGGTGTGAAATTCGGTGACTATTGACTCCTTAAAATAAAAATACTTTACTCAGTGAGCTATTGCACTGAGATGCATTTCCTTAAAATAGATTTAATTGCACTGAAGTGGAATTTTCCAGGAAGCTCGAGCCCTTCAGATCTTTCTTGGAAAGGGATTTCTGTTCTCTGTAAAAAAAGCCTTACCAGTTTTATTTTTCTCTCACTGTCTTGAAGCTCTGTTTGCTGTTAATTTGTGTCCCTCGTGCCTTCTGGGTTAAAAAGAGATGGCATTTCTTGCTTAGGATATTTAGAGAGGGGATTTTTTTTAGGCACTGTGAGCCTAAAGATTGATTTTTTTTTTTCCCATAAAATGGCCATGCTGGTGTGAGCAGCTGGGTCAGAAGAGCTGCAATAATGCACTTATGGAGCTCAGCCATCACTGTGGCATTCTCACTCTGTATCTGTTTGCTGACCAAAACAGGGTAAGAATTAGTTATAAAATGAGTGTTAAAGCACATTAAGATGAGAATTTTTTTATATAATACTGTCTAGGATATCTAAAGACAAAAATGTGTAGCAATATAGAGACCCTAAATTATTGTATTGTTTAAAGGAATTTGTTATTTGAGTCTTTCCAGCTAAGACTGGAATTACATCCACTTTAACAACGCTTTGGCTTTCATAAAATTTCACTGCAGGTTATCAGGGGCCCTTGCATGAAGCTTTGACATCAAATCCCTTCCCACTCTCTTATTTGGGGGTAACTGCTGGTGGGGGATCTCCCATGGCACTCATTTGAGTGATTTATGGATTAGGGGGAAGGCTTTGGGAAAAAATCAGCACCTTCTGTAGGAAGAGGGAATCCTTTGGTGATGAGAGATTCCATTTGGGAAGGATCCTGCTCGTGTCTCCCATGCAGTATAAATCCCTTCCCTCCCTGCCTGCCTGCAGTGGGCAGGGCTCCTCTCACCTGTCCTGGGGCCAGGTGAATTTTATGGATGTGCACAAGAGTTGCCTGTTCCCAAAGCACGCTGTTCAAGGACTTTGCAGTCAGCTGGGGACATTCCACGCTGTCCCTGCATCCCTTGGATGGATTTACTCCCGTGCAGGGGAGCCTGGGGAGCTCTGGTAGGGATGGCTCTGCATTTCCGTGGAGCTGTGGTTTCATGGATCTGCAGGGCTCAGCTGGCACAGCCCCAGCTCTAAATGGTTTGTTTGTGCTGGGCTGTTCTTCCTGCGAGCTGAGCTCGTCTGGGCTCTGCTAATTGTGCTTCCTCAGCCCACCTCGGGCTTGAGAACCCTCAGAGCTTCCTCTGGCTTTGCCTACGGAAGTCAGCAGGAATTCTGCCGCTGCCCTTGGCGTTTTTTGATGACGGGCAGCGTGTTTGTTGTGCCCTGTGCCCCCCTCACCTTTGCTGCTCACCCAGAGCGTGCAGGTCATGCATTTCCTGCCAATAAACCCTGGGTGTGCTCTCTCATCGTGTGCTTGTATTTATAGACAGGAGGAGGCTGAATTAATTCAGGGGAACTCTTGCTTTTTCTCATATTTGAAACCTGAATTCTCTCCTGCAGCAGGTTTCCAGCAATAGGTGGTGCTTCACAGCTGCAGTTGTTAATTCAAGGACGCTCAGCTGAGGATAAATTCCATATTTAATGGCTCGATGAGGGTCTGCAGAGATACAGTTTTGTGTCAAATATCTGGCAGGTGTTTGTGCTGCTGAGGAAAGCTGCTGTTTGATCTGTGCTGTTGATGTCTTTGATGTCAAGGAGGGCACTCCTCTGTGCTGAGATCTGTCAGGGTCACTGCTGCAGGGTGGCATTGTCACTGCTGATTTTTTGGGATCTCCCTCCTCTCATTTCCTCCCTCTGCTCTTCTGAGAATTTCTGGCATTGATACATTAGTAATTGCTTTTATTTTTTTTTTTTTTTTTTTTTGGAAGTTTCTTAGAAGTTCGACATTGACTTCCTGAGAGTGAAAGGTGAGAATCTCATTTTCTGCTTCAAAGCTGCTCCGAGCTCTCCGACTCCCTTTGTTTTCAGGGCGGTTCTGGAAGCAATCAAAGGCATCTGACTGTACAACAGCCCCATCTCAATCTGATCTGCTTTAAGTGTAACCATATTTGTACATGCTGGCGCCTGTTTCATGTCTCTGTTTCATTTTTTTTCGAGTCTGTGACCTTTCCTTTAGGATCCTAATAAGCAGTTTTCCCTGTCGGGTACCTCAATGAGAGCAGATAATTGCTGCGCACAGCGGTGATTTGCTGGAAACAGGCACACGATCCCAGCTGGAATGGGGATGCCTCCCACATCTCACACTCTTCCTGGCTGAGGTGTGAGCAGCTGTGACTTTGCTGGGTGTGTTTGTGCCTTGTGTTGTGTTCCTTGCAGGCATTGCTTGGGAAATGTCTTGGAATGGAATCTGCAATGAAATCACATCCAGTTTTTAAAGCAAAAATCAGATCCTTGGTCTACTTTGGCAGCTTCGAGAAAGCACAAATCAGTGGTTGATGTGGAGACTCTGGGTCCAAACCTTTTTGTGCCAGAGTTGACCCGTTTTTCCTGTGTTGTTGCAGAATATGGAGTGTGTGAAAACCTGAGGAAGTTGGAGATCACAGGAGTGTCCTGTCGAGATGTTTACGCCAAACGTAAGTGATAAAGCGGACGCAAATCCTGCTTAATACCAATTTGGAGAGCACAGAAATGTTGAATATTTATTAAACTTTGGTGGCAGAAATTGTTCAGCCTGACTTGCAGGGGTTTCATGGGGAAGTTGACATGTTTGGAGATTTATTTAATATCGAGAGTGGGGATTTCTGTGCCTCTCAGTCCTTTGATGGGAAGAGAGCATGGAATTTACATTCTTAATGAAGGATTTTTTGCCATTTTCAGATCTTGCTAAGGAATTAACAGATATTTTTTCTAAGGCTTGATCTCAATGAAAGGAAATGGCTGTAGGAGAGTGGGAAAGGGATGAGCATTCCCTGAAGAAAGAGAGCCTGGCAGGAGGTGTCAGTGAGTTTTGGGAATGTCTGTGGGTGTGGGACCCTTTAGAATCTTGAAGTAGCAATGACCTCAAGTATTGATCTTAAAGCTGGGAAGAACAGGTAGAAGGGGTTTGATCTCATCTTTAATAGACTTGCTGAGCATCCACAGGAAAATGATTTCATCACCTAATATCTCTCTTTCCCTATTATACACTGCACCTAGGGATGGAACTGCCTCATTTTCCTGGCTGGGAGGGCTGAGTGATGCTGAGCCAGCACACAGATGAGATGTGACTTTTGTTCTTCCCCAGAGAAGTCCCATTAACCCTCGACTCCTCCCTTTATTCCCATTTAATCCCATATCATTGTGTGGCACTGGTGTGGTGACAGCCACACAGCACATGCCAGGTCAGATCTCAGCTCTTCATTGCCATTTTTAAGTGAGACAACATCTTTTAATGACCTGTAGTCCTTTTCACTATATAACTTCCATGGTTCAGAGCTACTAAAGTGATATTTAGTGCTTTTAATGCACAAGTTATGGGTAAAAATGGCCTTACTGGCTCAGGACAGTGGTGACTCTCCAGCCCAGTATCTCCCAGCCATGGCTGTGGGCAGGGAGGCTGAGGAGAGGGCAAGCCTGTGGCATATTTTCCTAAACATTCCCACTGCTTCCAAGTTTCCAGAGTGTAATCAGTTTAATTATTTAATAACCTGCAATAAATCTGTCTCACAGTTTCCATGAGTAGTTTTCAAATCCATGGCATCCATTAGCAAAGGGTCTCACGCTTGATGTGTGAGAGCCGCCCCTGTGATGGCCCTTCCTGCACTTCTGTGTAAGGTCCGTGTTTGTATCCACCCAGCAATCCCAAGCAGGGATGGTTACTCCAAAGTGGGAATTCTTGGCAGCTGTTCCTGGCTTTCAGGATGCACCATCTCAGCTCCTCTGCTCAGGTTCTGCACTTTGCCCTGTGCCATGAGCAGCCTCCTGCTGGTGTCACCCCATTTTCTCTACTGTCCCATAAACCTCTTTAATTGCAGAGGAGTTAATCTGGGATTACTGCATGGATGTTTCCACTCAGAGTGTGTTTCTGTGAGAAGCGGTGTGGGAAAATGGGAACTGAGCTCAAGTGCCTGAAAGCAGAACTAATCCAAGGCCTGGGCTGCTGTCCATGGAGTGACTTGGTCTTCTTGAGGCAGCAGTGCAGAGTTTGAGGAAGGATTTTGATTCCACTTGGAATTCACTGGATGCCATTTGTCAGTAATGCCTGTGGGAATCTGGGACAAGCTCTGTGTGAGAAATCCCGCTCACACGAGACTGAGGGTGACGGAAACAACTGGAAGCAAACTCAAGAGACAGCATGGTCGTTCCAGATCCATGGGAGTGTTTGCTGGTCCCAGTGGAGCAGAGTTTGCTGGCACTCACCCTGCTCTGTCTGTTCAGGTATAAACCCACGGGTGAAGTCGGGGCGTTTTATGAAAATCCTGCCCGACTACGAGCACATGGAGTACAGAGATGTTTACACCTGCCGTACGTACCCCGCCGCTGCTGCTTCCTGCACCCAGCACGCCCGGGATGCTGCATGGAGTGTGCCCTGGCTTGGAGCAAAGCACTGGGGGTGCCCTAGGGACAGCAGGGAGGTGCCACCATCGTGGCTGCTGTGTTTCAGGGGAGCGCTGGGACCCTGCGGGGTGGCAGTGTCAGCAGGGCAGGCTCTGAGTGGGTTGGTCTCGTTTTTGAGGTGCCTTTTTTTTTTTTTGAGGATCTCGTTACAGAGAACAGGAGCACTCACTCTGCTCTTTGGGAATTGCTCTGTTTTTTTTGAGGAAAGAGTTCAGATAACCCTGGTGAAGCCTCCCAAAAGCAGCTCTGGACTGGCAAAGAGCTTTGTCGTGATTCACAGTGAAATCCACAGCCCTTCCCAGTGAAAAATGCTGAGTGTTCCCACAGTAATTCCCTTCCTGCACACTGAATCCCTTTAAGCACCATCTCTGTCTCTAGAAAACATTCTACTAATGCTTTAAAGATTGGGATTTGCCTTCCTCACTTTGGATAACCTTTTTTTTTCCCCCCTCCTTGTGTTGTTGGAGGAATAGTTAAACCCTTGGAGTGCAGGAATTGAGGGGGAAAGACTGATTAGTTTACATCAATTAAAGAAACCAGGACTATTTGGTGTTTGTTTGGAGGGGGTGTTGAGCTGTCTCTGATGCTCCTTTGGGTCTGCAGGGTTTGGCAGACTCCAGTTACTAACTCACTGCTGCTTGGGAATGGAGTTTCTCACAGACATTAATGAGGGAATGGAGGCTGCAGAATTCCCTGTGCTGAGGGAAGCAGCTGAGCAGGAGCCATGCAGGGGAGATGGGGACTTTAGAGTGAGTCAGGACAGACCAGCAGCAGGGCTGCAGCAGGAATTGGGACAAAATTTCGGGTTTGGCAGCCTGGGGTGCCTGTCAACACCAGCTGTGTTCTGGGGCTGGATGGGAAGGAGAAGCAAATCCAAGCTACAAGCTGGATGACTTTGGAGATTGGATGTTTGCTCCAAACTTAAATGGCATTTAGTGCTGTTCCCTCAGTTATTTCTTTAGCTGCAGCCCCAAACTTCTGATGTGCCCCTTTTCTCTTGGGCTGTGTTGTTTTCCTTGGGGAAAAGCTTGGATGGTTGGACTTGATGAACTTAGAGGTCTTTTCCAACCTAAATGATTCTGTGCTTCTGAACCCTTGTGGTTTAAGATGCAATGGCCCATTTCCCCTTTTCCCCCTCCTGTGTTGTCAGGATTTTCCATGGATTCCTGTTCGTGCAGGGTCAGCCAGGTGAGCTCAGATCACTTTCCCCAGGGGTTTAAGCTCACCTGGATTACTCTGAGCTCTTCCCATGAGCAGGTCAGGCATCACCAGCCTGGGCACTGCTTACCTTGTTCCAGCTCATTTTGCTTCCGGAGACTTTCCTGCATCCCAGGAATCCAGGGAAATTGCAGTGGATTGGATCTTTCCTGGTCAGGACATTCCCCAGGCAGCCTTCTATCAGTGGGAGCTTGGCATTCCCTGCTTTTCCAAGCCCATTCCCAGCTGGATTCAAGCCCCCTTCCCATCTGAAGGGTGTGCAGAGCAATTTATGGAACGTGGGGAATATCCAGGCTGGATGAAGGCTGTCCTGGAGCATCCACTGGATGTGGTTTTGCTCTGTTTGGCAGGATGTGGACTCAATTTGGATAGGCAAGAGGTTTTTCCAGGACTGAGCACAGGCAGTGGAAAACCTTGGAGAAAAGACCTGAGTGCAGTTTTCTTTCGAGGAGCAGGAAGGGAAACAACTGCCAGATCCATCCTGTGTCCTACCAGGAAGAGCCAGAGCTGGAATTCATCAGGTTTTCCCTGCAATTAATATTAGCTGTTGTTTTGCTGGAGCTCAGAGACAACCCAGGCTGGAAAATTGAGCTGTGTTTTGAGACTTGTTTGGGCCTTTGGCCAAGCACCAGCATTTTCCCCAGTAAGTTCTGGAAGTGAATAGGATTTTTTTTTTTTGGCCTCCAGTGTCCTGAACTCAGCTCTATTTCCTGAAATTGCTCCTAACAGGAGCTGGGCTAGGAGGGACATCCTCATCCCCCTTGGACACCTTAGTTTTCTGTCCTAAAAAATACTACTGCATTAAAAAAGGCTGGGTTTTGTCAGCTCTGTGGCAGACAGGGTGGAAGGCAGAGTGTGGTGGGTGGAGCAGCTCATCCCATTAATTAATGTGTAATTATGAGCTGGACATGGGGTTTACCTGCTTGCCTTTGTGCCGTTTGTGCTGCACTTGGTTCCCTGGGTGAGACCAGGCCATCAGTCTGAAATTGTTTACTGCCCAAGGAAAAGGCTCCTCCAGGCCAGCTGCCAGCAGCTCTGAACATCCATCCCTCCCTGCTATCCTAAACTTCTGTGGAAGTTCTTGCTTTGGTGGAATAAAACCTCCCCTGTAGTTCTTGCTGTCTGGAGTAATTAATGAAACAAAGCTGCTGCAGCAGCTGCACTGAAAAACAATTCTTCTTTTAACATGCTGCAAACCCAACCCTATTATTCAAGCCAGTCCTGGAGGTTAAAATGAGTTATTTGTGGCCTTCTGAGTTGGCTCTGGACATGTGAAATATCAGTGAAATACCTTCTTGCCATCTTCATGGAAATAATGTGCTGTTCCTTGCCAAACTGCCAGACTGTGTGATGCCTTCTTGTGAAGGTTACTGGTCGTGTGAGGAAACCAGGTGGACAAAAGGAAATTAGATGGACGAGAGGAATGGCTGTGTAAGGACAGGAGGCAGGTCCCATCTCTAAGCTTTCCTCACAACAGGAGGTTTAAGTTCACTCTGTAAAAGCCCTTTTTTCCTGCTTGCTGAAAATATTCCTTTATTTAGGTGGGATTGGAGGGACAGCTGGCTCTGAGACGAGAAGCAGGGAAGCCTCAACTGCTGGAGTAGATTTTGAGTGGGTTTTGGAAGCAGCTTTTGGGCAGTGCTGAGGTGTAGCTGCTTCTGTAGAATTTTTAAGGCCGTGACTGATGTGGCCACACCACCAGATTCCCTGGAGTGATCCATGTGCTTTGCCCGTGCTCCCAGTGGCTGTTTCTAAGGGTGCTTAACTCTGGAGCCAAGTTTGTCTACACAAGGCAGTGAAATGCTTCCAAAACACTGTAATTTCCCTGTTCCTTCCTGCCCTTCCCTATTTCCTGTTGCTTTGCAGTGTGAAGCATCCGAGTGCATTTTTGGTATTTGGAGGTGGCAGATGCTTTTATTTGTTTTTAGCTCTGATTATGTTGTGTGGTTTGCATTAATGGGACTGTGTTGCAAAGATTTTTTGGTAATTCCTGCTGAGGTAGGTGGTTCTGCCCTTCCACAGGGCCAGGAATAAAAAATATAAATATGTGTGAGCTTGGGGGAGGTCTCAGCTTGGACACCATCACTTTCCCTGGGTAAATACAGTTGTGGGTGCTATTTGTCAGCGCTGTGTGCAGCCTGGTGGCAGGGTTTTCATTCCCAAAATCCCAATTTCTTGGCTGGATGTGCTCACTTGAGGTGTCTCCGTGTTCCCCAGTGCTGCACCGGTACCGGCACATCCTGGGATTGTGGCAGCCGGACATCGGACCCTACGGGGGACTGCTCAACGTGGTGGTGAGTGAGTGCCTCATCCCGGGGATTTTGGGGACTGAGAGGTGCTTTTTAACACTTTCCAGCCATTCCCAGATTATTAAAAAGAGTGAACAGTCAGCCCTCCAGTGGGTGATTTGGACCCAGAGGGTGCTCCTTGGTGTCTCTTAGGTCAGGAGGAATTTTTCCACAGGAAAGGTTGTTAAACACAGGATTGGGCTGCTCAGGGAGGTGGTGGAATCCCCATCCGTGGAGTGGATGTGGCACTCATTGCTGTGGGTGGGGATTGCTCACAGGTTGGACTCGATGATCTTGGAGCTCTTTTCCAGCCTGAATGGTTCTGGGATTCTTTCATCATCGCCACCTTTCTCCAGACAGTTCTTTTATATTTCAGCTCCATGCCAGACAGCCCCAGGAGCAGGTAGAAAAAGGCTTGATTTAGAGTTTGACACTGATGTTCCAGTGGCTGGCACAGGAATCTGTTCATTGACGTCATTTTCTTTGCCTGCAGCCAAACCTTTTGCAAGGGCTTTTGCAACTGTGTGGTTGGCAAACCTTTACACCAGCCCTAAGACTCATGCAGCAGGTGCAGAGTGACACTGGTGCAAGATCTGTGGAGCCTGGCAGCTCTGGTGCTGCTGGGAGAGCAGTTAATGAACAGCATTTGCCTCTGAACTGGTGAGGGCTGAGCCAGGAGTTTGCCTGGAGCCCTTGTTCTCTGCACCAAGGTTCAACAACTGCCAGGTTGGAGCAAAACAAATCACGAGGCCTTTGGGTTTTGCAAGATTCTGTTGCATGAACTGGTGTAAGAGGGCATCCAACTGCATCAATACCTCCCCTGTGACCTTATAAAGGTGGCACTGCTCTGCCTTGGTCTCAGATCTCTCTGTTGGGGGGATATCCTGCCTCTGGAATTGCAGGTCCTGAGAGAGGGGGTTCTTTAGGTGTGCAGGAAAGGGGCTGGCACTTGTGCCTGCAGTAGAGTGTTGCTTCCTGCGTTCTCTGAATAATAAAGCCAAATAACTCCTCCTGTAAAAAGCAGGGATAGCCATGGGAAGCAGAATTCATCTGCTGGAATATCTGCCAGCAGGAGCTCTCAAACCAATTAGAGTCGGACTTGCTGTGTGGTGTTTCCCTCTGGATCCTGCACTCCAGGCAAGTCATTTGCAACAATAAAGGCCTGAGCTTTTTCCAGTGGTGCAGGAAGCCTTGTAAAGAAACCCTCTTCACCCAGGGAGTGCTGGGAGTGCATACAGTCTGGGTTAATGGCTGGAAATGTTTGGGGATGCAGCAAAGTGTTCTGCAGCTCCTGCCCTGGGCCACGAGAGGCCTCAGGACTCCTAAGGAACCATGCAAAGCTGATCCCGTGGGCTTTGTGCCCCGTCCCTCTGCAGGTGGATGGTTTGTTCATCATTGGCTGGATGTACCTGCCCCCTCATGACCCTCACGTGGATGATCCCATGAGATTCAAACCCCTCTTCAGGATCCACCTCATGGAGAGGAAATGTGCCACGGTGGAGTGCATGTATGGCCACAAGGGGCCTCATAATGGCCACATCCAGGTGAGCTCCTCTGCCTCTCTCAGCGCTGTGTGTGCACTTTGGCTCTGGAAATGGATTCATCAGGAAGCTGGCAGGATTTTATTTCAGAGATCTGGCTTTCCCCACCCTGCTGTGTGTGTGGGCACCAGCTTTACACTCATTATGTGTCTCACAAGTTGTGTGGGCTGTTCCATGCTCTGAATGTGTTCCCTGGCAGTGGCACAGCCAGGCTGTTGTGCTGTTTTCTGTTGGGCTGGGGAAAGGATGTGTAAACTGGCCTTGGGCAGCTGGTGAGTGTGCCCAGGCAGACACAGACCTGTTCTGCAGCTCTCTCCACGGTGAGTCCTTGAGAAGGTGATGCAGCATCCACTGGATGCTTTGAAAAGCTTCCTGACAGGTTGTTTGTTTTTCTTTGAAGGAGGAAGCTGAAATAGGGCAGCAGCTTAAAACTATTATTTTCATTAGAGTGCATTGAGGTTTTATTGCTTTTATTTCTCTGTTCTGTAGCTGTTGCACTCGGTAGCAGTGAATGATTTCTCTGTTGTAGCAAATCCAGTAATATTTATTTTGTAAAGTGTTTGCTCTGAGCAGTCTACATCATCCACAGCATCTCTAAACAGGTGTGTAACCTGTTCAATTCTCCTCCCTGCTAACTACAGATTGTAAAGAAGGACGAGTTCTCCACCAAGTGCAACCAGACGGATCACCACCGGATGTCAGGAGGCAGGCAGGAGGTGAGTGCTGTGCAGGGCTCTGCACTGAGCCTCTTTGTGTGTCCCCTTCTGAAATCATCTCTCAGCTGGACTGTGGGAGGTGCCCTTCTGATTTCTGTGTGATTGGGCAGGTATGACCCTCCAGGCCAGCAGCTTTTGGCTGATTCCCTGTTTTAGGTGCTCTTTGAGCCCCAGCACCTTCCAGAGGGGGTACCAGACCTGTCCAGAGAGGGTCAGCAGCACATCTTGGACATCAACAACCCTCCAGGCACTGATCTCAGTGGCATTGCTGTCTGTATAATTAAGATCTTTTGAACACAGCCAGCACCAGCTGCATTTGGATACCTTCCCACTGCTTGCCTTCCTCGAGGGATTAAAAGCTTCATTTGGTTGTTTCTCCTGTGTCTGTCAGCTCTACCCAGCAAGGCAGATTCCTGACTGAAATAGCTGTGTTTAAATGCAGGTATAAATGTCAGGATGAATACCTGTGCCAGGTACTGCTGCTTGCTTCCAGCTGGTTCCACGTGACAAATCCGATATTTCAGCTGCTTCTGAGGAACGCTGTAAAATGTGTCTGCTAATGGGAAACAGCTGGGTGAAAGGTTTAGTTAAGTGTTTTCTGCTGCTGGAGCAGATGAGAAATGCTTTAATACTTTCAAAGCACCACGTTAAGTGTGCGTGGCATTATGGAAATTGGAGGATCTGGCTTGGGAAGATAAAGGAGGCAGGTTTGGAATATCACTTGGCAGGCTGCTATCTCAGTGTAAGCTGTTATCACACCAACTCATGGCAGGGTATTAACTTGTCAGAGCTGCAGTTGGGGTACTTCAGGAGATGCTTTCAAAGCACCCTTTGGATTTAGATGCATCAGTATTAAATCAGCAGGATTTAACCTCCTAAACCCTCAGTGCTTTTCAAAAGCTTTTTTCTTTTATGTTGAGCATGTCAGGACGGGGCACAGGAGTCAGCTTGTGGGCACACAAATGAGTTACTGTGAGAGAAAGAGTAGATGAGCTCCTTTGCAGTAACAGGCCATGCTCATGCCTTTGTTCTGAGGAAGTTTATGCTTCTACCTGGGGTTTATTTGAAGGGGAGCCTGTTTATTGTGTGAACACTGCCAGGTACCATAATCACCATTTGTTAAGCATATTTCCAAGCCAATGCGTGCTTGTTCCCCAATCCAGCCACGTTTCCCTGTCTTTGGCAGAGGATGGGCCCTGTCTGTGGCTCTGCCAGTGAAATGTGCTGTCACAGAGAAGTTGCACAGAGAAGTCACCTTGGGGCACATCACTGAAGTGAGCTCATCCTCCCCCTTCTCTCCTCGTGCTGCAGGAATTCCGGACGTGGCTGAGGGAGGAGTGGGGTCGGACTCTGGAAGACATTTTCCACGAACACATGCAGGAGCTCATCCTGATGAAGTTCATCTACACCAGCCAATATGAGTAAGGGCTGCTGCAGCTTCACAAGCACATTTCTCCCCCAAGATGGGGTTTTCCATGGGCTTTCACAGCCAGAGCAATGTTGTGTCTCTGCAGTGCTTCCCAGCTGTACAGGGAGATGAGGTGGAATGACAGCAGTAGGAACAGGATTCCAAGTTCTACACAATAACTATGCACAGTAAGGTGCTTTGGAGTCATTTAACTCTGTTTAATTTGAAGACAGAGCAAATGCCTATGATCCCAAGGAGTGTCTGGTTATTATCCATATTAGTCAGCATGCTCTGTAGTGTAGGAATTAGAGAGTCCCTGAGAAACTGGGGATTTGAACCATCTCTCCAAACTTCTATTAGCAGCCACCTCACTGTAGCAGATGTTTAAATATGATTCACTCTCGGGTTGTCTGGGAATCTCAAGGGCTGAGGAAGTTTCCTTGCTGCAGGAATCTGCTGGTGCGCTCATGAGGATGGGGAGAGAAGCGCAGGGAGGGCGGAAATGCTCAGAGAGCTCTAAAGCAAACCCTGAGCTTGCTGAAAACACAGATCCTGCCTTGACAACATCCCCAAGCTGCTGGAGGAGCAGAATGCCAACTCATTGCTGCTGGGGAGGCGTTTTTTTCCTTGACTTCTCTGACATTTTTCTCTTGCACAGCAACTGCCTGACGTACCGGCGCATCTACCTCCCCCCCAGCAGCCCCGACGACCTCATCCAGCCAGGCCTCTTCAAAGGCACCTACGGGAGCCACGGGCTGGAGATTGTCATGCTCAGCTTTCATGGGAAGAAAGCCAAGGGCACTAAGATCACTGTGAGTGCATTTTCCTTTCCCTCAGGTGCTTGTGAAAGTGTTCTCAGTGCTGTGGATGCACAGGAGATTTCTCTCTGGGAGCTGGCAGCCCAAACCCTGTTCCCTGTGAGGATTGGTGGCGCTGGGTGAATCTCGGCATGTGCAGGGTAAACCAGAACTTGCTCTGCAAGGTTTCTCCTGGCTCCCCCTTCCTTTCCTCTCCCTTCCAGCTGCTTTCTGTGAGCAGCTGGTAGCAGGTCACTGGAGATCCCCTGTGTGTGTGTGAGGAGCAGGTACCAAGTGTTGGCAGCTCTTCACTGAAGTCAGGCAGGGGAGCTCCTTCCTCCCTGCAGGGAGGGATTCTGGTGAAATACAGCTGCAGCTTTGACTTTCTTTCACCCTTGCAAGCACAGCTTTTGATTTAAAGTTCTGATTCTGGGAAGGGGAAAGCAGAGATGTCAAAGAACAGCAAACAAGGTCCAAGCAAGGGGTTTTTTTATTGCCCTGGGTAGAACAGGGTGAGCTATTAACAAGTTAAGGTGATGGCTCTGTAGCACCTGGTGTCTGCAGCTGTGCTGTTCCTTCCTGTCCCTAGGGAGATCCCAACATCCCAGCTGGCCAGCAGACTGTGGAGATAGACCTGGCACATCCCCTGCAGCTGCCTGACATCGAGAACCTGCGAGACTTCAGCGAGCTCTCCCGTGTTGTGCTGGAGGTGCATGAGCAGGTCCGGAGGGAGGAGCAGGAGAGGGAGCAGCGGCAGGAGGAAGAGGAGCGTTCCCAGCAGGCTGCCTCCCAGCCTGCCAGTCCCCTGGGAAGAGGAGAAGGTGCCGAGGGGGAAGAGACTGCAGCTGGGGCAGAGGGGACAACCCAGGACAAGGCCCCAGCTTCCCAGCCCTTTGTGCTGCCCATGGGAGTGATATCGAGGAATGAGGATTATCCCCGGACCTGCCGGATCTGGTAACTGGTGGCTTTATGGCTGATTGATTTTTGAAAGGGAAGAGGGAGTCTTTGAGGTGTGTCCTGTATTTGTGTGCCCTTTGGATCTCCCAGCCCCTTGGGCTCAGATTTCACAGAATCCAGAATGGTTTGGGTTGAAAGGGACCTAAAAATACCATCTTGTCCCACCCCTGCCATGGGCAGAGACACCTTTCACTAGACCAGGTTGCTCCAAGCCCTATTCAACCTGGCCTTGAACATTTCCAGAGATGTGGAATCCACAATCTCTGCTTCCTGCCTCTGCTGCCCAATTTCCCATGCTTTAGTTTGTCCCCTCTCTCACCGTGCTGCCATCTGCCATCCCATTTCCTTGCTAGATTTACTTCAGAAGCTGGCACCTCTCCTGGATTCCACAGCCCCACCTTTTTCTTTTGGTGTGTTTTATGTCCCAGAGCTGCTCAGCTCATGTATTTAGAATGTTCAGGCTGCTTCCCATTTTTCCCATGTGTGTCATTCATGTTCCTTGGCTGTGGGAGCACTCTGCTCTCTCCCACCTTTCCCTGGCCTCTGGTGCCTTGGGGCAGCCCTGGCAGGTGCTGAGCACCCCAAGCAGGAGGTGCAGGCATGCAGAGAGCTGTGCTGAATGGGAGCTGGAGCAGCACACTAAATGAAGTGTGGAAAAAGAGCCCAAAAGCTTAGGCAGGTGACCTTCAGCCAAACATCTGTGCTCATGGAAAAACCTACCCAGAGCTGGTTAATCCCAGAAGGCTCCTGCTGTCACAGCTCAGTTGTGTTTAGATAAAGCTCTGCTCCACCTGCTGCTTGCTCAGAGCTTTGACTGACCTTTATTCCTCCTCAGGTCCTGGTAGATTTTTGTGCTTTTTAGATTTTTCTCTCTCTTCCCTTAGGTTTTGCCTTTCTGGTCATGCCCTCAGCATGCTGATCATTGAATTGCACAAGTTCATCTCAGATGGGTTTGGGGGAAAACCAAAAAAACCCATTTGGGGGAAAACCAAAAAGCTTTGGTGTGCAGATGCTAACCCAAAGCAGGAACCTGCAAAGAGCAATGGGGAGTTCCTTGTCTGCATAGAAAAACTGAATGTAAAACTCACTGTTCTGGCAGATTGGCTTCATCAGAGTTTTGTGCTGATTTTTTAACTGAGCATTGGCTGATCCTGGCTGTTCTCAGAGCTGTTTTATCCTCTCCCCCTGGCAGTTTTTACGGGACGGGGCTCATCGCTGGCCACGGTTTCACCAGCCCTGAGAGGACGCCGGGGGTGTTTGTGCTGTTCGACGACGACCGCTTCGGCTTCATCTGGCTGGAGCTGAAATCCTTCAGCCTCTACAGCCGCATCAAGGTCTCCTTCCAGAACGCCCAGGCACCCTCCAGGGAGGCCTTTGATGAGATGCTCAAGAACATTCAGTCCCTGGCTACTTGATGAGTGGTTGGTGATGGACAGGGCTCGGGGTGGCAAAGGCTGCTGAGCTCCCCAGCTGGGGCTGGGCTGGGGAGTCCTGGCTCTGGGTACCTCTGGATTAGAAGCATGCACTTTGAATAAAGCCTTTTTACCCCAAATGTACACACATCCCAGTTCAGACATGCCCTTTCCTCTGTGCCACTTCCCAGCAGTCCTTGTTTTCCAGTCTGTGCTTTGGAGAGCTGAAGGGATCCTGCAGAGGAGGGGACAGACCTTCCTTAGTGAAAAAAAAAAAAAAAAAAAAAAGGAATGTATTGGGACAAAACCAGCTATTGGACAGAGGAACAGGCAGTGAGAAAGCACATCTCTCCTCCAGAAACCTTTCTGTGGGTGCAGCATTGCCAGGAGAGGTTGGTGTGATCCCTGCATCCTTGGCTTGCTAGCTGGAGTGTGTGGTTTCCTCTGGAGAATTCCCTCAGCAAGGGCAGGATCCCCATTGCAGATGAGTGTGTGCAGCACTGTCCTGGCTTCTGGAGCTTGATGGATGTGCTGTCCCTGGAGCTCCAGGTCTGGATGTCTCCCTGAGACCAGAGATGATTTTTTTTCTCCTTGCAGGAGCTGGGTGGGAGACTGGAGATGAGTGTAAACTGCAAAAAAAACCCCAAACCTCTGATGTGTTCAGACTGATGTGTACCTGAAAGGTTTTCTCAAGTGTTGTAAAGTGGGTCTGAAAAGGCACAGGAAAGAGCAAAAAGAAACCCAGCTGTGAGATGAGCCCAGGAGGCTCCAGATGGGCAGCAGAAGGTGCCACGTGTCACACGTGTCACCGTGTGACCCCAGAGGTGCCATTCCTGTTCAGGTTGCCCTTCAGAGTCCAGAGTGACAAGGGATTGTCCTTGTGTTGTGTGGCTTCTTGTGGCTCCTGGAACTCCCTTCTTTCCCTTTCTAGTTGCACTTGTTTCATCCCAGAGGATCCTGTGGCAGATCTGAGCTCCAGTGGGAATTGTGTGCTGCAGGCAAGGGAGCAGATTCCCTTTGGACTGTGCTGTGCAGGAAAATCCTGGCCAGTGCTCATCTCCAGGCTGTGAGTTGTGCTAGAAACCATCAGCACTAACACAACCCTTTGCTGCAGCTGCCCTCTGGCTGTGATGACAAACTCCAGGTCCTTTCTCTGCTTCCCAGATCAGTGTCTAACAAACCCCTGCCTTTACATCTCTGCAGTTTTAGGTCTGTAAATGTGTCTGTACCTGTGCTGGGAGGTTTCAGGCCCTTTTTGTGGAGAAATTTGAGTCCCTGCCTGGTTCCAGTGCCTGTGAGCAGCTTTTATTCTCACTCTTACAAGGGCTTTTTGCCATTTCTGCCTCTCCTGTGTCCCCTCAGGCTCCAGCAGAGACGAGGAGCAGCAGCTCACGTCACTCACAGGATTAATTCCTGTCTCTCTGGATAGAGTTCTCCAAACCTCTGGGAATTTCAAGGTGGTTTAGGGCACTTTTTGCTTTGTTTCCTGCAGCTTTGTGAGGGGTGGCAGGCCTGCCTCAGAGCTGGGGCTGAGGAGCTGTTGCAGGGCTGGTGAATAAGCTGGGGAAAGCAGGGTGGCTGTGAGCAGCCTGTGGAGGTTTTCCTGCAGAGGGAAGAACCAGCTGGGATCACACAGGGCTGGGAGAGAGGGGGTGGCTGCTCTCTGTGCCTTCCTGAGCAGGCACAGAGGTGACCTGGAGCTGAAATTGGGCATCTCAACCTTGTGCTGCAGCTGCTGAGCTCTGTGCAGAGCTCACGGAGGTTTCCAGTTTGGTGCAGGTTTCTGGGACAGCTGAAAATGTTCAGTGCTGGGTTAATGGTTGGACTTACCTCAGATCTTTTTCCAGCCTAAATGATTCTGTGATTAGGACTTTATTTGATCTCTCTCAGTTGCCTGTTTATCTTGGAATTTGCTGTTGGGCTGCTGCAGTTCTGCCTAATGTTTTCCCTAACAGCCCACAGGGATGGGAGATGTCCCCTTGGGCAGCTGTTCCCATTGCCTGTCCCTAAAACCAGCTCTCCTTCAGCTGGATCCATAGCTCTGATTGCAGATTCCTCCCCACTTCAATATCCCCCCCCCAAAAAAAAAATCCTGAAGTTTTACACAACTAACTTGATAATTTTTGCTTTTACCTTTTAAATTACAATTAATTTTTTTAATGGCGATTAAAATCCAGATTTCATTGATTGCCCTGCAAGTACCTGAGGCTTGAGTCCCTCTCCCAAGTACTGACCTGTCTGTAGCTTCTGTCCTTTGTCACCTGGGCAAGGTGTCACCTGTTTGCTGTTGGCACAGGTTGTGCCTCTGCTCTTCTCCAGGCTTCTTGTCCCTTCTGAGCCTTTCCAAGGGTCTCCTGAAGGCCAGACCTGCTTGGCTGGCAGGAGAGAGAAGGGTTTTGGTGGAGCCTGATGCCTTGTGGGATTTTCCCAGCTCTGCCTTGCCCCTGTAGTGGCATCTTTTTATTTATAACTCACCTGGCTGGCCTCAAAATGTCAGGGTAATTCCTGATTAAAGGCAGAACTGCTGGTACCCCCAGCTTCATTCTGTCTGGAGCAAAGGAAATAGCAAGTTTTGTATTAATATTCCTCCTCTGATGCCTTTTCTCACCTGCTGCTGCTCTGAGCCTGGCAGGCTTTTGTGGCATTTCAGAAGAAAATTCCCTCTGGTTTGGCTGAGGGTGAGTAAAGCTGTGAAGATGGATTTGGGAATGCTGGGGATGCTCCTTTGCCTTTTCCTTCGTGTGTGGCTCTGTCAGCAAAGCAGGGAAACACTGAGTTAAAACTCCCAGCTCTGGGATCTTTGGGAAAGGGGAGACAGATTCAGGAGCAGGGTCTGGATCTGATCACCCCTGGCTGAGGGGGATGCTCCTGCTTTCCCAATCCTGCCTTTCCTCCTGGGAAGCTGTGCTGGCAGGACAGGGCTTTGCTGGGCTCGCTCATGTTTGGTACAGGCTGTTCCACCCCCTGCTCAGCACTGCATTCCCCACTTCTTTCCCAAATCCCAGTTTCCCAGCCCGCTGGGGTCTCTGGGTGAGCTGTTGACAGGGATAATGTGTGCTGGGGCCCTGCAGATGGTGATCAATCTCTGCTGCCGACGTCTCCTCGTCCTTTTGGCTCTGCAGGAAATCTTGGGGACAATTGGCTGCATTTCTTCATCCCAGATGGGTGGAAAGTGCTGGCGAGGATGGAAAACAACTTGTCAGGGGTAGGAATACTCTTGGCAGGAGTCTTTCGGATTCAACAAAGCCTTTGCAGGGAGGTTGCAGAGCCCCAGTGGCCTCTGCAGGACCTGGAGCTGAATTCTGGCTCGGGCACAAGAAGTGTCTGGCTCATGTGCTGGGGGTGGGCTCTGCTCCTCCATCCTGCTCCCTGTGTTGTCAAAACACATGGATTTGGCCAGCTGGAAAACAGGAACATCAAAGCTCCAGTTTGTTTGCCTTAGGGCTGATTTGAGAGCTGTGAATGTGCTCTGGTGGTGGTGGGAGACTCGCTGCCCTCCACGGGGATTTGTCAGGCTGGGTTTTACTGAGGAGGAAAAAGGATGGAATTGTTTGTCAGTTTGGGTGTCAGCTCCATCGTGGAGTGAACAGCAGCCCTGGAATGGGACGGCAGCAGTGGGAGGACAGTTCTTTAGGAAGTGTGTGCTGGGGAGAAAGGGAATTCTGTGCAAACGTACCTGGAGGTGTCAGCTCCCAGGAAAAGCCCAAACCGCAGCAGGCTCACCGTTTACTTTTCAACAAGGATGACTTTTCCTTGCTTTTTGTTAATTTAAACCTAGTGGAACTCGATGGGTGTTGTGTGGAAATGGGTTGTTTAGGCTCAGTTTGCTAGTTTAGGGAATGATAATGTGTTAACTCTGTCTTGTAGCTGGCTGCTCACGTGGCCAATAATCCTCTGTGGTGTTCAGCTGCCAAAGGCTCGTGCTGCCCTTACCGGTGGGACAGTGAATTATTTGGGATGTGGAGTGGAACAGAGGTACCAAACTGTGAGTGCCACTGACCTTTGGGTGCTTTGTGTGCTGAATTAAAATGTGTGGTTCTTGTTTTTGTTTGGATTGCAATCTTTGGAACTTTTGAGGCAAAGAGCACTTGGCTCGACTGTGTTCATTAGCTTAATTAAAGCAGTCTGCACTTTTTTTTTTTTTCATTGATTACTCCCCCTTCCCTGTTCCCGTGTGTATTTTGCACTCACCACTTTATCATGACACTGATGGATTCATTTGGGCATTTCCTATAGGTTTTGAGTGTGGCTAAGTTTCCATAAAAGTATTAAAAATGAAGGTGAAACATAAATCCCTGCTTTGTACAAAGGGTAGTGGGAGGAAACCACTGGGCATCCACCACCACAACGATCCATGTGGAACATGAGGAGTTCCAGTTTAACCACCTCACCTGTCCAAGGGCTGGGGGTTTCCCTCTCCTTGGTGGCTTTGAGAGGAATTGGGATGTATAAAATCAACACCTGGCCTACTTCACCCCAGGTTTTGGAAAGCTGAGCAAGCCCTGTGTGTTACTTTTACACCTCATCATTGTTACCCAAGGAGCCTTTTCCAATTTCAAATAATAAAAAGCAAAGTTTTGTGAACTTAGTTCTGTTTGCTGCTTTTTTTTTTCCCACCCCTTGTCCCAAAGGAAAATGTTGGGCTAGTTCCCTCCTCTTGATGTGCAACAGCATGGCATAGGAAATAATTTTCCCTTCTTTGGGTACTTGGTGAGCAGTTCTGGTTTCCTGAAGATGTGAAGCACACATCTCACACCTCATGCTGTGATATCCCAATTCTTGCCTTATCCCTGTTTTCTGTTCTCTCCTCCTGCATCTCCCTGGGGTGCCTGTGGTGCCTGGCTCCCTGCCACAGCACATTTGGGGTGGCAGAACTGACCCCCTGAGCCCTGACAAAGCCTCCCTGCCCTCCCAGGCCCAGCTGTCTCTGTCTGAAAGGAAGCCTCAGGTGGAATCCTGGATATTTTTTTCCCCATTCTTCCTTCCTCTTGGTCTGAAAGGGATCAGCTGGCACCAAACCAGCCTGAGGGATGAGGAGGAGGAGGCAGGGTGATGGTGTCAGCCTCCTTCCCTGTGGGATCAGAGCGTTGTCTCTGTTTCCTACACTTCAAATTCACACCCACTCCAGCTCTGCACTGCTTTTCCAAGGGATTCTGTGGAAATGGGCGAACTTGTGGCATGAGCTCAGCTGCCACCAAGGAGTTTTTCCTCCTCCTGTTGCAGGTCCTGTGCCAGCCCCACGTTCCTGTCCTGCCTTTCCTGCAGGGAATGTCGTGCTCTGAGTTTTACAGCCCAGTTTTTCCTGGTAGATTTCTTGGCAGCTGATTCTTTTTGAGAACAAACCCTGGCTGTGGAGCACTGAACTCCCCAAATTCAGGCATGAACTCCTAATCTGGAAATCTGCCTCAGTGCTGGTGGTTAATCCAGTCTGGAGTGTTCTGTTACAGCTCCCCAGTGCTGTCCTCTGAATGTTTGGCATCTTCCACTTTTCCTTTTTAATATATTTTTATATTTTTTTATATCACCAACGCCTTCCCCTTATCCCATGCTGTGATTTTGTGGTGCTGCAGGCCCCTTTGAGTGTGCAACCCTCAGCAAGGCAAGAGCAAAACCGCAATTTCAGTAATTCCTGCCAGATGTTTGGCCTTGGAGGAGCACAACTGTGGTTTCTCAAGTGGCAGCCTTGCAGAATCCCAGCCACAGCCACCTCCCAAGTGCTGGATTGGGAGTCTTCCTCTCCTTCCAAGGAAGCTGGAGATGTGAGGGATCCCTGCAGGGCTGAGCTCCTTTGCTACAACCCCTGGCCAAGGAGTGAGGAGCTCCCTGAGGCCAGGTGGGTTCCTCCTCCCAGCTCAGTGATGGATAAAATGATTTTTCCATCTGCTGGTGGTCAAGTCCTGACTGTCACAGCTGTTCAGGGCTGCTCAGTGTGGAACAGGGTCGTTCCCAGAGCTTTTGGCTCAGAAGCTGAGGTGGTGAAGGGGTGAATTATTCCCTCTCTGACAGGACAGGCACATTCCACACTGGTTTGGGGACATCATCTGCTCCAGCAAAAAGGCTCCAGCATTCCTGCCTCTTCCTAACTGTTCCTAAAACCCACAAGGTTTTTGCTTCCAGACAGGAAGGAAGGTGGATCTCCATTCTTAAAGCCACAAATATGAGCCTGGAATCACTTCTCAATGTGAGCCCAAGCCCTGGCAGGAGCTGGAGCCTTTCCCTGGGGTAAGGATGGGCTGTGGCAGCTTCAGGCTCTGCCATTCCCTCTGCCTTTCTACCCACCTTGCTCTGTGATCCAAGAGCCGGCATTTCCTACCTTCCAAGACTTGGGGAAGCACCTGAACAGGGGAATGTTGGGCTGTCTGTGCTGGGCTCTGCCCTCCCCTCTCTGCATCATCCCAGTGCATTGTCTGGAGGAGGGTGAGCGCACTGGTGCATGTTCCTCTCATCCCAGCTCCCAGCAGGAATTTCCTTCCTCCTCCTTCCGGTGGAGAAGGTTAATTAATGGCTAATTAAAGCCTCCTTCTGTAGTTCCTCGAGGCTGTGACTCCTTTCCTTGCCCACTGCCATGATCCAGCCGTCCTTGACTTCGGTGGGTGATGGGCTCTGCTGCTGGCTCCTGGTTTAATGTCACCTTGAATCCCGTGGGGTTCACTCAATCCCGTGGGTTCCATCCCGTGTGTTCAATCCCTTGGAATTCAATCCCGTGGGATTCTCCCCGAGCAGGCGCTGCCGGGCCAGGCTGGGCCGCGCGTGTCCGCCAGGGGGCGCCTGGAGACCGGACACGG
>VZSR01000393.1:2040028-2070446 GCA_013398615.1 Brachypodius melanocephalos
TGGGGCTTTCTGTCACCTTGTCATCCCTCTTCTCACCTCTGGGAACCCAAATTACTCCTGCCCTGGGACACGCCGCCCCCCAGAGCTGCACCCACGGAGCCTCGTGTGACCCCTGTCCTCAGTCCTGGTTTCCATCACCCCTGAGCCCTCAGAGCGAGTGTCCCCTGGTTCCCTGCCCCGGTGCTTCCATCCCAGCCCGTCGGGGTGGTTTTCCTGACATCCCGTGATCCCGAGCTCTGTTACCTGCCTGGCTCGGCCCCTGCGTGTTCCTGCTAATTGAAAACAAACCAGGAGACGCTGGTGAGTGATGAACTGCATGGATCCGCTCCATTTAGGAGCTCTTGCATAAATAACATGGAAATTTAATTTTCTGCCGCTCTGGAAAAGAGAGGCTTTGGGTATTACTCGCGCACCTTTCCAAGCGTTTTTGCTGTGAAGGGGAAACTTGGCTTTGCTTGGGACCATTCCCAAAGATTCCCGCATGGATAACGTGCTTGTTTCATCCATGACCACATCTTGGCCGGGGCTATTTTTTTAGGGAGAAGGTGCCAAATTGTCCCTGTGCTGGGCGGTGCCTGACACGGGGGCGGCTGGAGGGGAAGCCTCCTCTCCAAAACGAGCGGATCCGGCAGCGATGGGAAAAGGCACGGCTGGGAGCCAGGAAGCAGGAGCTGTATCCCGGCCCCCGCCGCGCTCGGTGCACAATTCCCTTCTCCCTCTTTGTTTTCTCTAATTGCACAGCGAGGCCTCCGGGCACAGCCTGTTTCTTCCTCCGCACCGGCACAAAGCCCTGCGGAGCGGGGCTGGGACGTGCTGACCCGGGAACGGGGAATGCGACCTTGGGAAGAGGGATCCGACCGTTTTGGGCTTCCCTGGGCAGCGATGCTCAGCCCTGATGGTGACTCTGTGCTGCTCCCAGGGGAGCAGAGCCCCTCCACGCCCCGGTTCTTCCAGCTGGAGCATCCCCTGGGATGGATGGATGGATGGATGGATGGATGGATGGGCTGAGGCAGCACCACAACCAGCCGGAGCGGGGTCCCCGCTGGGCTCGCAGCAGATTTAACCCTTTCCTTTAAGCCTTTGGGGCGGGATATCAACTCCTCCCGCTGGGCACAAGTTCCCTCCTTTCCCCAGCGCTCCCCTGCCCGCGGCCGGCTCTTTTCCCTTTGGAGAGGGCTCAGGGAGGCGAGGTGGAATTACAGCATTACAGACAAAGCCTTAATATAATCTTCCCTGCATGAACAGCGTCGCAAGGGGAGCGTTCTGCGGGGCGGGCTGCAAATGAGGCGCTCCGCGGTGCGGGATGTACCGGGGATTGCTCCATCACCGCTCCTAATGGCTTCACCAACAAAATCCATATTCATCAATCAAGGCAGGAGCGGGAGCCGACCTCTGCTCGGCGGTGCAGCCAGGAATAAAGGCAGATTATGAATTGCACGGAGCTGCTGCAGCTGCCGCGGCTCGGCCTTGGCATTAAAGGGAGCCCAAGGAGAGAAGATACAATCAAAGCTGTCTGGCGGCACTGAAGGATTAGCTGAGTCAACCAGCAAAGAGCTGAGCTCATTTATCGGGTTATTTTCAGGACCCTGGATGGAATTTTACCCTCAATTACCGATCTCACACTTGGGCAGAAGGGAATCATCACAAACGGGCTTTTTCCATGTGTTGGCTGTTTGGGCATTGCAGGGGTGTGGTGGAGCTCACCAGGGCTGGGAAGTGGAGCCAGGGAGAGATGGATGGTCCTGCCCTCTTTGGCCAAGGGAATTGTGGTGCAGGGAGTGTCGCAAATGTGGTGGCAGAAGGACCTGGTTGTCTCTCACCCCCACACAGGGCTGTCACCAGCACTGGGTCAGGCCAGCTGTGGCTTTTTTTGTCCCCCCCAGGGATACAGGAGCTATAATTTTCCAGCCTGAAAATGACCAATGACCCCTAAAATGTGAAAATCCAGCACGAAATCTGGCTCTGCCCCTTTGCAGCTGAGCTTTGGGGTATCACAGAACCATGGAATGGTTTGGGTTGGGAGGGGCCTTAAATCTCATCCCATTCCACCCCAACCAATGGGCGGGGACACCTTCCACTGCCCCAGGGTGCTCCAAGCCCGGTCCAGGGGACACTTCCAGGGGTCCAGGGGCAGCCACAGCCACGACCTGCTCACCTTCACAGGGAACAATTCCCTCCCAATCTCCCATCCATCCCTGCCCTCTGGCAGTGGGAGCCATTCCCTGTGTCCCGTCCCTCCATCCCTTGTCCCCAGTTCCTCTCCAGCTCTCCTGGAGCCCCTTCAGGCACTGCAAGAAGCTCTAACTTCTCCCTGCAGCTTTCTCTGCGAGCCAGGTGAGGGTGGGTTGTGCAGCTTGAACCAAACCTGCCTCTATTTCCCCCCAAATCCCTCCCTTTCCCGATGAGTTTGGCAGAGGGAGGGAAGGGGCTCTGCAGGGCTGGCTGCTCTCCCAGCCCCCAGCGGGTGCAGGCAGCAGCTCCCTGTGACGGAGGGGCCAAAAATAGAACCTTTCCCGGGAGAGGAGAGGAATAATACTTCTCCTGACACCCTGCAATAGCCTTGAGGCTGCCAGCGTGGTGATAAGCTGTTGTTTGCCTGCTCTCTGGAGCAAACGTGGTTTATCTCTTCCTTGTTCCAGCCCTGCAGGAAAAAATCCAGCGATTTGGCTGCCGTGGGACCCCCTCCCAGGTCTGTGTTTGATTATATCTCTCTTCCAGCAGCACCTGGAGATTTCACTGGAATTCTCAGCCCTGCTGTGCTCTTGGATTAAAAGGCAGGAGCAGGAGGTGCAGGGGAACCCTGCAGGTTTTTTGGGGGGTGAGCTGAGCGGATCTGATTCCTCAGTTGGGGGTGTTTTGGAGGCTGGGGCAGTCGGGGGTGTGAGTGCCCATCCGGGCTGCTCCCTCCGGAGCTTTTCCGGGAGGAGGAAACGCTCGCAGCCGCCTGCGCAAACAAAAGGCCCCGAGGAGGAAACACATCGGGCTGGGGAAAATCCTGACCTCCTCCTGCAGAGCTCAGGGCTCCGAGAGGATTAAACCCCACGGAAAACTGGGGTTCTCCCTCCCTCTGCTGTCCTGCCCCCAAACTCCTGATTTTGGGTGAGGTGATGCCACTGCCCCGTGTAGGACATGGTGATGCTGATTTCAGTGTGCAGCAGAAAACCTTGCTGAGACCCTTCATAAAAGGCTGATACTCCACATTAAACTGATTTTAGTTGTTTTTTTAGGCAGCAATTCCTGGGGATGATGCCTCACTTCAGTGGTCACAGCAGCAGCACTGCCCGGGTGGAGCTGAGCTTTTCCCCCCATAAAACTCCTCAAAGCCCCTCCTTTGCTTCCACCTTCCCCGGGGCACGGTCGATGCAAGCAGAGGCTTTTCCCAGCTCCAGCCTCTCTCCAGGAAGCAGGGTGACATTAAATCCAAAACAAATTACGTTGTGCATTCGAGTGAGGCTGCCGGGCCGCCTTTTCCTTCCCTAACGATGGAGGCAGTGGGAATTGCAGCACCATTAATTCCTCTTTTTGCCTCCTGCGAGTTGTCAGTGCCTGTCCCCCGTGCCTGGTAAGTGCCTCATCCTCCGGCTCCGATGCTCTGCTGTGTTCCCTGGAATCTTTTGTACAAACCTCAGCGCTGAAAGATCCCCCCCAGCAGATCTGGGAATGTTGTGGGGAGAATCCCGGAGCTCCGGGATGCACCGGGGATTCCAGGGAGCTCCGGAAAGTGTCACCCCGATCCCACAGCGTTTCCTTCTGCTTCGGAACCTTTTCGGGGTTTCTGCTGCAGGGCCAGGGGATGGGGCAGCTCCCAAAGCATTCCCAGCCTGGAGGAAAATCGGCTCTTGGAATGGGAAACTGCTGCTCAGAGGACGATAAAGGCTGTTAAATATCAGGGAGAAATAAAGCTGCGTTTCCCCCAATATTTTTGCCCGTTTTCTCCCCCTGGCTGCGCTGTTTGCAGAGAGAGGTGGGGACTGGGAGCAGCTGCCCCGGGGTATCCCAGGCTTCTGGATTTGGGATGGGGGATCACTCCTCCAGCGTTTGGGGGTCCCAGCCGCAGGTCAGGGGTCTCCAGGCTCAGAATTACTCAAGGACAGATTAAACGGGTTCATTCCCGGGGGGTGAAACAGGTTCGGGATCCCTCTTTGGGATGTGGGATGCATCCAGCCGGCACTAACGTGTCCCCACCGCTTTGCCAGGAGCAGGGTGGCGGTGGCAGCCCCAGAGGAGGTGACAGCAGCCCTGCTGGCCTCTGCCACACCTCTGCTGCCAGCGCCGTGCCCCGGTGGCTCCGCCAGGAGCACCGACAGGTCTTTCCAGTCCCGCCGGGAGCTGCCATCGGCGGGCGGCACCCGGGGCCAGGGAAAAGCAGCGGGTGCATCCCTGCCTCACCTTGTTTGGCTTTCACTTTGTTACCCGGAGCTTGAATTAATCATTGCGGAGCGGTGAATGCGGCCGGGAGTGTCCCCGTCACGCCAGGGGCTGGCATCGCTCTGCCCGGCGCCTCTGCAGTAGCAGCCCCGGCCGGGGGCAGGAGGTAAAAAGGACATTTTGGGGCTCCCCTGGGAGCAGGATGGGGCTGGAGGGTGCGTGGGTGCTGATCCCACCTGGGAAAGCCGCTGGGACGGGATTTTGGGTGCTGGCCTGCAGCAGTGGGGTGTGGAGTGGCAAAAGTTGGAAGTTTTGCTGTAGTTTGGAAAGTTTTTGGTGCTTTTTGGGTGGTGAGCGGGGAGAGCTTGGGGGTGAGTGACCAAAATGTGGCTCCCGTGAGATCCCAAATTGTGGCATCTCTGCTGATCCCCCTCAGGGGCACATCTGTGACACATCCAGCCCCTGCATTGTCCCTCCCCTGCCTGGCTGTGGGTTGGACAGATGGCTGCAGTGACAATTGCTGCCTCCAAAGATGACATTTGTGAATTCCTTGTTGGGCTGTTACCCGGCACGTGGTGGAGCTTTACACAAACAGAGATCCAGGAGTCACTGCTGGAGCTGGGAGGGAAATAACAACACAGGAAGCACTTCCAGAGAGCCCAGGGGCCTGGCCAGGGAAGCAGCTTGGGAGGGTAAAATCAGAGAATCATGGAATGGTTTGAGTTAAGAGGAACCTCAGAGAGCATCTTGCTCCACCCCACAGCTCAAAATGAGCTTGGTTTGGGTAGATTTGGTGTGTGTTAAAAAAATAATCACTTTGGCATGACTGGGACTGGCATCTCATCCCATTCCATGCCAGCCTGGCCATTCCCATCCCATCCCACCCCACTGGAAGGAGCACACCCCATCACACAGAGCTGCAGGACCGGGAGCTCAAGTTGCTTTCCATGCCTGGAGTTAATTTTGTCACTCTCATTATTCTGGGTTCTTTGCTCATGAATTTGGAAGGTCTTTGTGCAAACCAATCAGGGATGGGATTCCCCGAGGGTGGAGTGATTCCCTGTTGGAAGTGCAGTGGTTCTTTTGTCCTCCCTGTCCCTTGCTGCTGACCAGGATGGATCCTCTGGGATTGTAGAGGTGACATTGGGAAGGACTGGCAGAGCAGGGAGGTGACACCTCAGTAGGACGCTCAGGAGAGGAGAGGTGGGGTGTCAGGGACCCAGTCTGTGGTAGGATTTGAGAATAAAAGCAGGAAAAGGGCATTGATCCTCCACCATTTTCATGCCTCAATATCCACATTCCTGGGCTCTGTTCCCACCAGGCTGGTGACCTTCCCTTTGGCGCCATGGCCACCAGGGTGTCCTGAGCATCCTCTGTCCTTGTCCTTTTGTGTCTGAGTGCTCTGAGGGCTGCAGGGCTCCCACCAGTTCCTCTCCATATGTGAGGACCAAGCTCTTCCCAGGAAAGGTGATGCTGTTGGAGGTGATGCTCATCCCTGGCTTGGGACAACTGAGCTAGAGCAGGACAGGGGACACCAGAGCTGTGCTGGAGGTGTCACCAGCACTGCAGGTGTCACCAGCAGCTCATTTTGGAACTGTGGGGTGGCCAGAGGTTGAGCTGTGTTGCCATTCCCTGTGGATCCCATTGTTTTCCCGAGCTGAGGTGGATCCCACCATCCTGAGGCTCCTGCTGCTGCTCCAGGTGGCTCCTGCCACCACCCCCAGCCCTGTGACACGGTGACAACAGAACATGGAGCTGTCACCTTTGCCCTCCCAGCAACCCCACACCTCCTCCTTGCCCCTCCCACTGCCTGGAATGGGTGGGATGGAGGAAAAGCATTTCCTTCCTGCCTGCTCCCCCACTGCTGGGTGCTTTTCCATGCTCCAGGATTGGAGCTTTGCCATGGATTGGATCCCTCTGGAGCTCTTCCCCAGGTCCACGTAGACTTGCAGGCAGCATCAAGGGGTACAGATCCCTGTGGGTGCTCCTGTACTGGGTTTGATGGATCCAAACAAGATCCCGGCTTATTTGGAGGGGAAGCAGAGGGGAAGGAGCCCCATTCCTGCTGCTCCAGCCTGGCCACCTGTGTCTCCCTTTACAAACACCTTCAGCTTTCCTTTTAGGAGAGTTAAAACAGATTTCCTTTTCCATGGTACGACTTCCCTGCAGATCCCAGGGAGGCTGAGGGTAATTATAACACTTTCATCCTGCCTGGCTGAGCTGCTCTGACACACAAGTGGTGGCAGATGTTTGCTCACCGAGAGGACCCCGGGGACACACGGGCGGGGTTGTTTTCCTCCCTGAAGGAATCAGCGCCATGGAGGCGTGTGGCTGTGACAGCCTGTGGCAAACCCACAGCTCTGTGTCCTCCTAAGGTGGGATCCATCTGTGGGACGGCCTCAGGGAGGGCAGGGCATTCCCAGCCCCGAGCTGTGCTGGGGAATGTGGCTCTGGCATCTTCTTTGGGAATAACACATCAAACTACCGTGGTTTGGGGTTTGTTTCCTAACCTGGACCCTAGCTGGGATTCATGGGGGAGGCTGGAGGTCAGAGCAGGGTTTGTGTCCTCCAGCTCTTCCCTTGAGTTTGGATAAGGTGGAGAAAACTCTGTTTTGAACCACACGAATGCCACCAAAGGAGAGCTCCTGGCTGTGTCACCCTGGCACAGGGCGAGGTTTTCCATGCCCAGACTGGTGGTGCCACACAGGGGATGTGCCAGAGGGACATGGAGCTGGGAGTGCAGGCGTAGCCCTGTCCCCAAACACCTCCATACACGAGGAGAAGGAAGCTCTGGTCACTTTTTCATCAGAGCTTCAAGCAGGACTGAGAAAAGACGAGGATTTTCCCAAGTGTTGAGCAAACAGGGGCGTTCAGCATGGGAGGGTCCAACTTAATGCCACAAACAAGATTGGATTAGGAGGGATTTGCAGAGGGTCAGTCTGGAAGAGCGGCTTATTTAGGTTTTCAGCAGCTGTGTCACAACCATCCGTGGTGTGGCAACGCTCGGTTGCGTTGTGCTGGTGTTGGGTGTTGGGTTTGAGGAGCTCCTGGGCTGGGAGAGGGCTCTGGAGCACAGATCAGCACCAGGAACCCGGCATCTTCCTTGTCTTGGGAGGTTGACCCAAATCTTTTAGCCCATGAGACGGTGGAGGGTGAGTATCCTTTGGGGCTTGGGTGGTTTCCTATTTTTTTATCTTTTTAAATGCAAATTAATTCATCCTTGTGGAGGTGGCTCAGTGATGTTGAAGCCTCTTTTTGTCCCTGTCCCTCTCCAGGTGCTTTGGCTCTGCTGGAGCCCTGCCCAGAGGAGCAGCCCCTCTTTTGGCACGGGGTCAGCCTGACCCTGTGGTGTCACAGGATCTGGCCTTTGGGGTTTTTATCAGAGCTGTTACCTCGTTTCTCTCCAGCCTTGCTCTGCTGTCCTTCCTTCCAGCAGGATTTGACATCACAGTGGGAATGGCAGCACTGGCACCTCTGCAGTGACCAGGAACAGGACCCAGGGAATGGCTGGAGCTGTGCCAGGGGAAGTTTAGGGTGGATTTAGGGAAAGATTCTTCCCCCAGAGGGTGCTGGGCACTGCCCAGGCTCCCCAGGGAATGGGCATGGCCCCGAGGGTGCCAGAGCTCCAGGAGGGTTTGGACACCCCAAGGCACAGGGTGGCATTGTTGGGGTGTCACACAGGGACTGGATGATCCCCCTGGGTCATTTCCAGCTCAGGATATTTTGTGATGCTGGGATCCTTCTGCCATCAAATCCATGTGTCCTTCCTGGATCTGCCAGCTCCTCCCCTGGCCCTTGTGCCTGATCCTGCTGCTCAGGGGTGTGAAGCAAAAAAAAACCAAATTACCCAATACCTCAGTAACTTCCACAAAATCTGCTTCCCCTGGGTGGATGAGGGTGTCACCGTGTGCCTGATGGGGACATCACCCTGTGCCTGATGGGGACATCACCCTGTGCTCAGCACTCTCCCTGCTCTGGGCACCCACCCCTGGCAGATCCCAGCCTGGCTGCAGCTCTGCTGCTGCTGGAGCCGTGCTGGGATGGGATGGAAAAGGGAAAATAGGGCACTTGTGGTGTGTGACAGTCACAGCCACCCCCAGAGCCTTTGTCTGAGGAATGGGAACATCCCTGTCACACGCAGAGCTCCCCGTGCCAGGGCTGTCCCTGGAAGGTGCCAAGGAGGGAGCAGGGCGGTGCGGAGGTGGCAGAAGGAGAGCTGGGCCACGGTTCTGGGCTGGGGATGGAGCTGGGACAGGGGTGGCTCTCCCAGGAGGGTGTTTTTGGGGGCAGCACCACGGGGAGGTTTCCATGTGGGAAGTTTTGGAGGTCTCATCTGGGTGAGGAGGGTGAATGACCCAACCTGAGCCTGGGTTCCAACCATGGGATGGATGCTCTCCCACTCCCCGGGGACTCTCCTTTCCTTGTTAAGGTGAAGAATTCCCAGGCAGGGCTGTGAGCTGAGGTGGAGGGGGCACAAAACTTCATAGAATTTTAGGTTTAGGTTGGAAGGGACCTTAAAGCTCATCCAGTTGCACCCCCTGCCATGGGCAGGGACACCTTCCGCTATCCCAGGCTGCTCCAACCTGGCCTGGAACATCTCCAGGTGCCAGGAATGGGTGTACTCCCATGATTTCCACCTCTCAAGCTGCAAACCCAGGGTCAGCAGCAGAATAAACAGATCAAAACAAACAAACAAAGGCCAGGCACCCACGTGAAAACCCAACCAACGAGAACTGGTGACAGGGGGAGGCACCAAACCCCTCCCCACGGTGTCATATCAAATCTGGGGAGCTGGGAGGTGCTTTTGCCATGTCACTTGCAATTCCTGAAGGCTGCCTTAATTATAATAATCACCCTGGGCAGACAGTCAATTAGGGATGCTCCTGGCTTTCTGCTGAGCTCCAGCGTTGTGTCACAGGAGCATTGTGGGGACAGAGGGGACAATGAGCACTTTCACACTAATTGGCATCCTTTGAGCTCTCCTGAGGAGGATGCTCTGTGGCAGGAGTGACTCACCCATCACCCTCACTCCTTCCTGGCTCCAGAGCACTGAAAACCCCACAACTGAGGCTTTGGATTCTTTTCCAGCCCTGGGGTTTGGCCAAGCTGTGCCAGGGATGCTGCATTTCCCACCCTAGCTGTATTTCCCTGGGATCACACAATCTGCTGCTCTTGGGCATCTCCAGAGGGGGAGGATGTGCTTCTTGCTGGTTTTTGCTCTTTTTGGGGATCAGAGGAGGACTGCAGGTCCTCCAGGGCGTGCTGGGCCAGCAATTCCTGCCTCCCTGTCCATGGGGGATGCTCTGAGGCACAGAAAAGGGCTCTGCTCAGGGCTGGGGTGATGATGGGGCAGAGAGGATGAGCAGAACCGGGGATCCTGTGCTGATGGGGGGGTTTTCAGCCTCCTCTCTCCATCAGGGGCTGCTGCTTCCCAAAATCCTCAGAGGGACCCCTCTGGGTTAATGCAGGCAGCACCTGGGCCCTTTTGGGAGGGCTGAGGTGCCCCTGTAAGCTGTTCCAGTGTTTTTTCTGTGTTTTACCTCATGGTTGTAAGTACGTGACAGTTTAAAAAGCTGTTATCTCAAACTCCTTGGATGATTAGTGCTGATATATTGATTATATCATGTGAATTTGTTAATTTTCTATATTTGCTGCTGACTTCTTACACTCTTTAACATCTTTTTCTGATTTTCCAAAAGACACGTGTCATTTCAAGACATTTCCTTTTATTTTCTAGTTACTTAAGCATCTCTTAACAGCTATTGTTTAGAGCCTTGTTTTAAAAATGTATTAAGGACATCAATTTAGAGCCAGGGCCTGGCCCTGGTGGCAAGGGCAGAGCTGGAGGGCTTGGTGGCCTCCTCTCCAAGTTTGTTTGCTTCCCTTTGTTGTCAGAGATTCCCTGATGTTGAGAGCACCCCAAAATTGGGGGTGTGACACTCAGGGGGCTCAGCCCTGCCCTATTTCCCATTCCTCACCATGAAACCCCTGGAGTTTTTCTCCAGAGGGTCAGGGGAGTAGCCAGATCCCTCTGAGTGGGCAGTGATTCCCCCCAGCTTTGCCCTTGTCCTGTTGCTGCTCCCACCCAGTTCCTCCTCCCCACTGGGGCTTTTCCCCTCTCTGATCTCACCTGACACCTTTTTTTTTTCCCCTGGATTGGCTCACCTGTGGGAGGAGCAGAGCAGGTAATTCCCAATCCTCAGGGGGCTGAGTGGTGGGAAGGCCTAAAAACAGCTAAAGGTGAGGAAAAGGGCTGAAAAATCCCCTTTTGGTGGGAATCCTGCCTAGTTTTGTTTAATATTCCAGGTGTCAGGGTGCAGAGGGACAAGGACAAGGAGTTTTGGGCTGGAGAATCCTCCTTTTATGGGAAAACCACCTTATTGTAGTCAATATTTGGGATATCTGCATGTGCAGGTGGTTAGGCTGGTTTGGGCTGCAGAATTCCTCATTGATGGGGACCCCACCTTATTTTAGTTAATTTATTTATTGTTTAGTTAGTACATTTATGTAATAGATTAATTGATTTATTTAATAGATTTATTTATTTTATTTATGATTTAGTTAATGGATTTGGGATATCCAAATCTGTCAAGCTGGTTTGGGCTGGAGAATCCCCCACTAATGGGGATTCCATGTTATTTTAGCTAATGTTTGGGATATCTGGATGCGCCAGGACTTGGGCTGGTTTGGACAATTCCTCTTTGATGTGAATCCTGCCTTATTTTGCTTTAATATCTCAGCTGTCAGGGTGCACAGGGGCTTGGACGAGCTGTTTTGGGCTGGATAATCCCTCTTTGATGGGGACCCCACCTCATTTTGCTCGGTATTTTGGATATCTTCACCTGCAGAGACTTAAGACGTTTTGGTCCCCCTTTTGATGGGGAGCCACCTTATTTTGTTTGATATTTTGGATATCTGCACGTGCAGAGACTTAACACAATTTGGACCCCTTTTTGATGGGGACCTCGCATCATTTTGGTTGATATTTTGAATATTCGCCTGTGCAGCTACTTAGGCTGGAGAACTCCCCTCTGATGGAGATCCCACTTAATTTTTCTTAATATTCGCGCTGCCCGGGCGCACCGGGGCTTTTTTTAGGGGGTGATGCCCGGCGTGGGGAATCCCTCCCCAGGCAAAACGCCGCAGGAAGAGCTCTGGGGAGGCACGGGCCGTGCAAAGCGTGGCCGGAGGACAGCGGGAGCTTTTTCCCCGGCTCTTTCCCGGGAGCCGTGCGCGCAGCCTCGCGTGGGCACCGCGGAGCTCCGCAGGGACGGACGGAGGGAGGGAGGGAGGGAGGGACGGAGGCAGCGCAGCGTCCCCGCGTCGCCTCCATCGCCCGTTCCCCGGCGTGCCGGCCACGCCGGCCAGCCCAGGGCCGGATGCTGCTGAGCCAGGGGCGCTGCGAGGCTCCCGGCTGCAGGTAAAAGCCGAGGGAGGATGGGGATGGGGATGGGGATGGGGATGGGGATGGGGATGGGGATGGGGATGGCGCGGTGACCCCGCTTGGGGACAGGCCTGGGCTTGGGTTTAATCCGTTCTCTGTCTCCGTACCACGCCGGGGAGACACTCCGCTGGTTTTTTTTTCCCAGCTGTTTTTAAGCTGAGCACATCCGGGGGGATGCATCCATGCTCCCCGGGGAGGGTCCCCGAGCGCTCCCGGTGTCCCCAAGGTTTCATTCGCAGCGATGCCGGCGGCATCCCGGACCCCTCCGCAGGGCTGGAAGCAGAATTTCCCAGCGGTGGGAATGGGGGGCTGAGGGTGGTCAGGGCAGGGAACCCCCCTCCCCCGCGTGTGCTTTTCGGGGGGGCTCACTTCCAAAATACAGCCTGGTACGGCCCCCGGGAGGAATTTTTTTGCCAGGTAAAAATGGGAATTGCAGAGTAAATCGCCCCGTTCTACATCCATGTCCAGCCCTGGGGATGTGGCCGTGGCCGAGGGGGTTTGTGCGGGGGCTGCGCCGCTGGGAAGTGTGAAAGGAGAAACCGCTGCTGGGCACAAAAGCGCAGCTCAGGTCTATTCAAGAGACATTTAATTCTCTCCTTGCGAGCCCGGGCGAATGGGGAGCTGCCATCTGGTGTCTGATGGCAGCGAGGGGAAGGGAAAAAGCTCTCTGGGAAGCGGGGCAAGCTGGGAGCTCGCCGGGCTTCAGATTCCCCGGGAATGGCTCCGCTTTAAAGGCTGAGCGATGGTTTTGTCCGTGCCCCGAGTGAGCTAAAGCCGGGCTCGGGAAGGGGAAGGATCCACCCGGAAGGCAGCAGCGCCCCAGCACCGGGGCTGGCAGGGGAGATGAGGCTGGGGAAAAGATCCTCCAGACCTACACGCATCACATGCCAAAAATCCTCCCCCATGGGGGATTGAGGATGAGCTGGGAGCTGGCTCTGGTACGCACCGAGTGCGTGCGATCTCTACCCCACCTGAGCCCGCTCTCAGGTATCCCCCTGGCATCCAGGGAATTCTTTTCCCAGGCTGTGAGTAGTGCTGCAGCACGGCTGCGCCTTGCCCAGGGCACAGCTTGAGCCTCCCCGATCGAACCGGGAGCGTGTCCCGGCACCGGGAGCAGAGCGGATCTGCGGCAGGGACGGGCCAACCCAGCCAGGAGGAGTTTCGTCTCTCCAAAGTGCCAGGATGTGTTTAAACAGCGAGGTTTGTGCGTTTCAATTCAGCGGGGTGCTCGGAACGTGGGGTAAGCGCTGGATTTAGGGTGCTTTAGGGGATCTGGCACTCAACCCTGCTGCCGGCGTGTTCTCCCCGGGGGAGGGACACGAGGGAACAAGCCTGACCAGTTCCCCTGGAGGAAACAGGCTGTTCCCTCCCGGCACAGGGAGTTTTCCTTGGCAGGCGCTCAGCCGTGCCCAGGGTGCCCTTGCAGAGCCCGGCCGGGCTGGCTCCGCGCCCGCCGAGCTTGGGGCAGACCCGCGGGTGCAGCGCAGGTGGGTGGCTGTCCCCGGACAGTGCCACCACCGGGGACAGGTGACATTCCCGTGCCGGGGCAGTGCCAGGACGGGACAAGGGACGGTTTCAGTGCAGGGCTGCAGCGTGGAGAGGTGCCAGCGCTGAGCAGTGGCGCTTTGCCAGTCCCTCAGCAGCAGTGACTCCCTGTGTGTGTCCCCCTGCATTGGGGCTGCCTCCTCTGCAGGGCACCAGCAGCACACGGTCTGACCCCCTTCCTGCAGGCTGGGAAGGGCTTTTCCCCTGGCACAGCTGGGAGAGAGGCCTGGGATGTGTGGAAATTCCCCCCAGATGCAACACAGGGCACAAACCCTGCCCTGGCCAGGGCCAGGTGATGCCCAGTGAGCATCCCTCGCCCCCACACTGCAGCAGGATGCAGGATGCAGCCCTTGGCATGGCTGCAGTGCCAGAGCTCTCTGCAGAGCTCCTGGCTGTGTCCAAAGGAGCAGAGTTGTCCCCTCTGGGCTGCCAAGATGAGTCCTGCATGAAGATCAGTTGTGGCTTTTCCCTCTTCCCACAGCTGAGTGCTCCCAGAGCTCCTGCACTCCGTGTCTGGGTGCCAGACTGCAGGGACGAGGCTACCAGGAGGCAGCCAGAGGTTTCCTTGCTTTAATTACAGTTTTTAGTCATCCCTGACAGCTGCAGGCTGGAGCACTGTCTCGTGCAGGATGCAGCAAGTGTGGGTTGGAGCTCTGTCATCGTGTGGGCTGATAACAGGGATTATCTCAGTTTGTCATTCAGCTCTGGGAGCAGCCCGTTGGGATGCTGTGCTTGGAGGCAGAGGAGAGCTGGGACACAGGTTGGCCAAATCCTGCTCCCCACTGGGATGGGATCCCATTCCCTGGTGTGAATTGCTGAGCCCTCCCAGCAAACCTGACCTCACACCTGGAAAAAGCCCCGAGGGGAAACCCCGTGCAGGGCTTAGGGATGCTGGGAGATCCAGCCAGGAATGCTGGATTCATGGATAAAAGCTGCTTGCACACATGCAGCTATAGGTGAATCATTCACATCTACCCCAGCATGTCTTTTTGGTAAAAACAGGCATTTCCCAAAGTTTCAGGGCACGGTGGGTTTCCTGTGGCATTCCCACACATGTCTTGAGCACATTCCTGGATGATATTCCTGGGCTGATGTCTCCACCTGTCTGGTTGGGGTTCATGGTTAAAGTCAGCCCAGGAACTGCTGAATTTCAGGATGGTGCTGAAGCTCATGGTGCTGTATCAAGGCTCCCAAGCAGCCCAAAAGTTCCCTTTTGATTCCAGAACCTTGATCCACCACTGCCCAGGCACAGCCCAGGGGCGCCCATTCCTGACTGGGTCAAGCACTGTCCAGGATGAGCTTGTGCTGGAGCATCCCAGTCCATCCCCATCCCTGCGGTCTCTGTACCTCCTTTGTAGGACCTTTGCAATCTGGGTGCCAAAACCCCCTTAATTGCAGTCCAGAGCTCTGCATCCTCATCCCATTCCAGCTCCTGTCATGCCCAGCATCCCCTTCCATTCCCAGCTAAGTTGATGTGTGTTAAACTCCAGGAAGCTCCACCCTGGAGCTGATCCCGTTTCCAAAGAGGGTCAGACAGGCCCGTGGGCAGAGGGAGGACAGGGACAGAAGGATGTCAGGGCTGCCCTGGAGAGCCACCAATGTCCTGCCAGCTGCTGGCTCCTGCCAGCCCAGCTCTGCCCGTCAGGCCACGAGATGTCACATCCCCAGTGTGACATATGGAGCTGAGGCTCCAATTGTCCCTTTTCTGGGCTAAAGGATGGAAAACCCTCTCGAGCAGTGCCGAGAGCAGGCGAGCATTCCATGGGATTGCTGATTCACGTGGCTGGTGGAGAGCAGCCAGCTCTGGCTATCCCTCCACTGCTGACGGACATCCTGGGGACATCGTGGGTGGTGACCTTGCCCAAGGTCCGTGGTGGTGCTTCCTGGAGGTCCTGTCCTCACTTTTGTCCTCCTTGTGTCTTCCAGATGTCCTGTGGTAGCCTGTGCCCCCTCCGGAGATCCTGCCTGCCTTAGCCAGCACCCTGCCAGCCATGGCCTCAACGCCCCAGTGAGGGGCTAAAGGACGAGGAGCGAGTGTCCCCAACACTGCCACACCCTCGGGGAGAGCCATGGAAGCCCCTCTGGACGTGCCCGTAGGGAACCTCATTGACTTTGACACCGAAACGCCCTCCTGTGACCCCTCAGAGCCTGCCGCTCCCGCTGCTCCCGGCGACAGCGGCCACCGGGGGGACACAGGGGAGGTGGCAGCGGAGGAGAGCGATGCCACCGAGTCGGCAGACAGCGAGAATGACATGGGGGACTCCCCCCGGTACTGGCGTGGCTGCCGCCGCTCCTCCTCCAACGAGTCCTTCTCCTCCGGCCACAGCACGGAGTCGGCGCAGGACGAGGCCACGGCCGAGCGCCGCGAGTTCATGCGGAATTACGTGGAGAAGATCTTCACCGGGGGGTGAGTGAGCCATGCCAGGGACATCCCACGGGATGGGATTGCATCTGGCCGCTTTCCCCACTTTGGGAGCAGCAGTTTGTGCCCTTCCCTCCACGGTGTCAGCGCTGGGGGGATGTGGCTTTAGCCTTACACCCCAATCCTGGCCACATCCCAGCTTATCTTCCACCCCCAGCTTCCCTCCCTTCTTCTCTGTCCCCATTCCCATGCCAGGGGCTCGCTGTCCCCATCTCCTGTCCCCACTGATGCCCACTGAGTGGCTCCCACGTGCCCAGGGCTCCTGTGGCTGTGCCCCCAGCCCTGCATCCCCCAGCTCCACGATCTCTGGAACTCCACAGCTCCGTGTCAGGCTGGATGGAGCAAATGGAGCGTGAGGAGCAGCAACAGGGCTGGATTTTGCTCTGGGGCTCCGTGCCTGTCTCTGGAGCTCAGCTTCTGCTCGCTCTTCCTTGGCTCTTCCCTTCTCCCTCTGCCTTTGGTTTTCCCTCCTGCCAGGGAGGAAGAAAAGAGCAGCACAAGGCGAGGGTGGCAAAATGGATGCTCCTCTCCTCCTCTTCCTCTGCCTTCCTCCAGCACTGCAGCGCCAGGATGCTGATGCCAAGAGGGTCACATCCCTGTCTTTAATGATTTCTTTTTAAATTTTTTCCCTGTTTCAGAGAGGATCTGGACCAAGAGGAGAAGGCCAGGTTTGGGGAGCTCTGCAGCAGCGAGAACGGGAAGGGCAGGGAGTGGTTTGCGAGATACGTGAGCGCCCAGGTAAGGGGAGCTGGGGGGAGGCAGCAGGGATCCTGCGTGGGCTTTGCAACAGCCTCAGGCCAGGGGGATTTATTTATATCCCAAAGAGGTATTTTTGGAAGGCAGGAACTCAGGGAAAGCGAGGAACAACAGCAGAGGGAGATAACAGGAGCGAATAAATACATTTTGAGCAGTTAAATATACACTTAGTGCAACGTGGGAGAGAATTCACTCGTTTTATCTAAAATTAAATCCCACCAGCACTCAGACACACACAAAAAAAACCCCAACAAACAACCCAGACAGACACAACACTGTCTCTGAGGGGGAGACCCAGCCATGGGTGGTGTTTCCCCCTTGCCCATGGTGGGGGTCCCAGGGGGCTGAGGCTGTTCCTGCTGCTGTGCTGACCCCTGGGCTCTGTCCCTGCAGCGCTGCAACTCCAAATGCGTCTCAGAGCAGACCTTCTACCGCCTGATGCAGTCCTTCGCCCTCGTGCTCTTTGAGTAAGTCCTGGGGGGCTCCCTGGAGCTTTGTGGGAACCCCCAGAAGGCCCTGAGGGCAGAGTTCCCATTCTCTGCCATTGGGTTCCCATCACGGGGTGTCCTCACTAGGTCCTCCCTCTGTGTCAGGTGTCACCAGATGGACGATTTCAGCCCTGCCAAGAACCTCATGACCATGTGTTTTACCTATTACTACATAGGTAAGGGGACCTGCATCCCTTGTGGGGGCTCTGCTGGGGCTGGGAGCTGGTTTGAAATGTGTCCTGTGCATGGGAAAGGTGTTGGAGGGGTGCCTCAGGTGGGAAAGAGCCCAGAATGCATGCAAACCTGGCAGAGCCCCTCGCTGGGGTGTTTATGCTGCTTTGCCCTTGCTTCCAGCCAGGAATATTTGTAAGTGACAACCCCCAGATGATCCCAGCCGCTGGGGGTGGGATGTGAACACCCCAGCCCAGAGCACCTTGGTTTGTTGTTTGGTGTGCCAAACAATTTTTATTATTGTGCCAAACAATGTTTTATTGGGGCCGCTCCTCCACGGGGATTTTCTATCCAAAATGGGAGTGGGGAGGATAAAAATAAAAACTTACAGGGATCGGGATGGGATCTTGAGTGTTTCCATCTCCTGGTGATGCATGGTGGAGCTGGATGTGGGTCCTCAGGAGCTGGCAGTGCTCAGGGTCGTGGGCCCACTGAGCTCCTGGCACATTTTCTCCAGGGAAACCTCACGCCCTGCCCTTGGAGGCCAAGGAGGAGAAGCCCACGGGCAGCATCGACTCCTACCTGAAGTCAGCCAACACCTGGCTGGCTGAGAAGAAGGACATCGCAGAGAGGCTGCTGAAAAACACCTCAGCCAAGACAGAGAACGTCAAGGGCTTCTTCGGGGGCCTGGAGACCAAACTGAAGGGTCCTGCCACCAAAAAGAGCGAGTGGGTACCCTTGGGTGGGCAGGCACTCAGATCGTGACCAAGCCAGGGGTGTAGGGCCACCATGGGGTTGACATGACCATGAGAGGTCATCTCTAGCCTAGTCCCATGCTTTAGTCACTGTCACCTCATGGTCCTGGAGCCCTGTTTCCCTTGGCCATTGTCCTAATTCCTCCTAATTTGTCTCAAAACCCAGACAGCCATGGAGTTTTGTGGTTCCAAGCTTGTGATTTTCTGCACCATCTCTGTACTGGGTCCCAGGGTGGGGATGTCACTGTCCCTTTGTCACCTTTCTGGTCCTGGGGACCGTGGCATGGGATCAGAAGGTCTTTCAAACGAGGTTCCCTTTGCCAGGGGGACCAAGGGCTGTCGGGGGGGCAGGATTTTTGGAGCTGACATTGATTTCTTGTGCCACAGCGAAGGTGAGGACAAACCAAAGGAGAAGCTGAAGAAGACGGGTGAGTGCAGCCAGCCTTGCTGAAATAGGCATGGCCAAAACATCCCTGGGGAAGGGAGAGAGGGTTGGAAATGCTGGGATTCCTTGGGGCTGGGTTTGAAATTCCAGTCACAACTCTCATCCTGCCAGGAGCTGCTCCTCAGTGTCACAGGCTGCAGAGGTTTGGGCACTGCCTCTGAGTCTGGTGGTGCACCAGTCTCCTGTGTGTGCTCCCAAAGCAGTGGTGCAGACCCTCCAGGGTCCTCCTGGGATACCCCTGCCCTCATCAGGGTTGATCCCTGCCTTCATCAGGGTTGATCCCTGCCCTCATCAGGGTTGATCCCTGCCCTCCAAGGGCTCTCAGAGCTCCTCTTCCCTTGCTGTGGATGTGTAGAGGCTGTGTTTAGTTTGCAAACCTTCCCACCTGCTCAGCCACCAGACTGGGAGTGGGCACAAAATCCACACGTGGGTGGGAATGTGGGAGTCCCCCAAACACTGGCATGTGACTGTGTGTCCCCACAGTGTCCCTGCAGAGCCCAGAGGAGGAGAAGAAAGGGGAGAAGATCTACCTGTACATGCACCTCAAGCAGCAGCCCATCTGGTAAAGCCCTGGGGCGAGCTGGCTCCTGCCTGGGGAGGGGATTGTCCTGCTGGCCATGTGTCCCCAAATGTCCACAAGTGTCCCTACCAGAGCTGGCCTTGGCTTTGGCACATCCCTTGTGCTAAGGAGAGTGTGTTTGCAGCCACCAAAGGGTGGGTGCAGTAATCTGCCAGGATTGTTTGGCCCATCCTGACCCTTGGGAGGACTCAGGGACAAGGCTGGGTGAGATTGTGGGATCCTGGAATGGTTTGGGTTGGAAGAGACTTTACAGCTCATGACGGAACACCTTCCACCATCCCAGGGTGCTCCAAGCCCCATCCAACCTGGCCTTGGACACTTCCAGGGATCCAGGGGCAGCCACAGCTTCTCTGGGCACCTGTGGGTGTTCCCAATTATAAAATCCCAATTAGCCATTCCCAACATCTCCCTCCCTCCCTGCAGGCACAATCTCCGGTTCTGGAACGCCGCCTTCTTCGACGCTGTGCACTGTGAGCGCAGGAAGAGGTCCCCCACCACCAGGTAGGACACGTCCCTGTGTCCCCTCCAGCTCCTCAGGGTGCTCCTTCCAACAGCCCTGAGCTTGTCCAACCCTGGGGAAATGCTCTGCTTTCCATCCTCAACCAGAAACCTGCTGGGAGCAGTGGTGAGATCTGCAGCCTTGGCAGGGCTTTGAGGCCGGGAAGGTTTTCTTGCCGCTTGTGCAGCATTTTTGGAGCAACCAAGCCCTAGAGAAGTGCCCAGAAATCCCAGCCAGAGTTTGCCAGCAGGTCTGGGAGGTGCTCGGTGCAGCCATCAGGGAGGTGTAGTGGATGGAGGGGATGTCCCCAGCTGTCTCCAGGAGGGACAGCCTGCAGCCAGCAAGGAGACAACCTGGGGACGGTGGCACTGCCAGCCCCGAAAATGGTGCTAAACCCACCAGGGAAGGGGCAGCTCGTGTCGGGGGGTGCAGAAGTGGGTGAGACACTGGCCAAGCTTGTGCCCATCTCTCTCCAGCCGGGGGCTGTGGGGGGGCTCCAGCCGCTCCTTCCTCTCCTGGCTGCAGTTTCCCGCTGTCCCTCCCGCTGTCTGTGTGGTGCCCCGAGGCTCTGAGCTCTCGGGCTGGAATCGCCGAGCTCGGAGCGTTCGAGCCGCCCCTTTTCGGAGCGCTGACAGCTCTTTTGAGCAGCGAGCCCCCCTCTGTGTCCTCCCCAAATCCCGAGCTAAGCCGCAGCAGCCCTGGCTCTCATCCTGGGATGCTGTGCCAGGCTCAGCTCGTGGATCAATCCCTGTTTTCCCCTTTATTGCTTTCCTCTTTTTTTTCCTCCCAAGCGAGCACGGGAAGAGCCTATTGAGCAGCAATGTAACCAAAACTGCATTTGCTTTGATTAAGCCCCAAATTAGCAGCAGCAAATGCCTCACAAGGACAGACGCCACCGGCAGCTGCTCCCTGCTCCCAGTGCCTTTCCCAATTAATCTGATGGCTGAGCCTGCCCGGCCTGCAGGAACGAGCCTGGTTAACAAAGGAGCTTTGGGAGCTGCAGCCTGGAGTGTCCTGAGCGTCTCGGGGGGGTTGGGAGGTGGCGGTGACCCCCCCACCGAGTCCTCTGGAGAGGATGCAGGATCCTGACAGCGAGCTGGGATGCTCCGTGCTGGGCTGCGGATTGAAATCCCTGCAGGGAGGACGTGGTTGGTGCGGGCTGGGTTTGGAATTCCAGGTCGGTCCTTGGCCATGGAAGGTGTCCAGAAGGTCCGTGGGGATGGGGTTGAGGCCACCTCTGTGATGGGGTGACCAAGACATCTCTGGGGTGGCCGGGCTTTGTCCCCCCGGGGCTGCAGTGAGACCTGGGGGAGGTTTTTCCTCCTCTGGGTGGGGAGGGCAGGGGAGGGGGGGAAGGAACCAGAACTAAACTCCTCTTTTTCTCTCTTCCCTCTCTCTCTGTGCCTCTAACAACCTTCTCCCATCTCTTCTTCTCTCCGTTCCCCTCCATCCCTCTGTCTTGCATGATCTTTTCACGCGCCACTTTTGTGGGCCCCGTTTCTGCCGCCGCTCCAGAGGGAACCCTGGGGAGGAAGAGGAGAAGAGGTGTGTCTGTCCCTGTCCTTCCTTAGTGCCCACAGGCTGGTGCTGCTCACTTTGGATCCAGATCCTGCCCTGGGGAGGGGGGGATGTGTTTTGGAGGGCTCTGCAAGGCTCTTTCTCCATAGAGGAGGAGAAAGTGCTGGAGGCTGGAGCACAAGCATCGCCCTCCCAAAGGGCCAGAGGGGTTTAGGTTGGCTCCTCTTTCATGTGGTTTTTTAAAAAGGAGCCTGAATGGTTTCAAGCTGTAATATTTTGCTGGGAACATCCCTGTGGGCAGGTTTTGGACATGAACTGAGTCTCTTTGTGCAGAAAGCATCCCCCTCTCCTGTCCTTCCTGCTTGCTCCTGGCTTCTGCTGCCACTTAGAGGTGCTGAGGATCCTTTGCCAGCTGGAAAAGCTGGGCCTTTTCCATTTTTAATGCGCTTTTCTGCTGCCATCCCTTAACAAAATTAAAATTGCAGATGGGGGGGTTGCATGTCACAACTGGGAGCGTGTCCTTGGGCCATGAGGTGACATTGGGGCAGGGGAACAGTCACTGCTCTCTTGGAGTGTGGGATCTGGGAGCAAATCCCTCCAGGTGATGGCTTCGGCAAGAGGATGAGGATTTTTTTGGAAGCCTGGCAGTGAATTTTCTGTGTGGCTGAGGAATGTCCTGGCTAAGGGATGGTGTAAATGTCACTGCTGGGGGTTGCTGTGTGTGGGGGGAAATGCTGCTGCTGCTGCTGGAAGAGGAAGGAGTTGATGGGGAGTTCTCAGCACTTCCAGGCACAGCAAGGATATCCCAAAATACAACCCCTCACCCCTGTGTCTGTGCTGCTGGGCCAGGGTGGAGATCAAAGGCTTTGAGTGGAGCCACATGTGGGTTTTCTCTCTTCCCAGGCATGTTGCTCTCCAGTAATAAGCCAGAAACACGGCCAAATTTTTTTGGAGGGGTCACTTTGATAATGTTTTTTCTCCCTTCTTCCTCTCTCCAAAACATAAAAAGGCAGGAAAGAAAGAGCTACAAACATGCTGCTTCTGTAAGTGATCCAGTGGGGTCTGTGAAGTTTTGCTTCCAGATTTCAAAGCTCCTTAATTTGATTCTTCCCCTCTCGTTTCAGCCTCTACATTTGGCTGTGGGTTTTATTTGCTATCCTAAGCTTTATCTGAGAGGAATTACACCTTCTTTTCTTTAAAAAAAAAAAATCCCCTGAGACATATTGTGCACATTTCCAGAGCCCTCTAAACAGTGAGCTGGTGGCTGGAGGCTCAGCTCAGCAGCTTTGCACATTGGGGTTGGGGTGATTTAGTGGGGCCTGGCTCCCTTTGTGGGGTCAGCCTGGTTGAGCACCCATCCTCTTCCACTTCCAGCCACACTGGGGCTGAGCCAACGTGCCCAAATTTTGGGTGAGACCCCCGTGTCTCCCAGTTTCCACCCAGCACAGCTCCCCCCATCCTGCTTGCTGTTCTGGCAAGCTACGAGTGTCCGTTCTTCTCCCGCTCTTCTCCTCTTCCTTCTCCTCCATTTTTCTTCTGCCTATCCCTGTTTTTCCTCGCTTTTCCTCCTCTTATCCTTGGCTGTAACCTCACCTGGTTCTCGGGGAGGGGCTGGCTTCACCGTGGAGCTGGAGTTTCCCTGGCATGCATGCACTGAGCCCTGCTGCCACCACCCCGAGTGCCACCCCTGTGGCACAGGCTTTATTCCCGGGCTGGGGACTCTGCCACTGCCCAGAGCTGGTTGCAAACACGCAGAGCTTGAACCCCTCCATCCCTCGAGGCCGTGCTGCAGTTGCAGGGAGCCGGAGTGGAGCCAGGGCAGCCTCAGGGCAGCGCTGGGATTTTGGCTGGTGGAGAGGGGTATGGGAGCTCCCACCCTGCTGGAGGGGGAGGTATATTTGGGGAGCGCCTTGGTGGGGATTTGGGGAGCTGGAGCCTTGCTGCAGGTGAGGGACAGGTGCCTGGTGTCCCCCTGTCACCCTCCCAGGCTGGGGGGCTTGGCCATCCTCTGCTTCCTCCTCATGCCCACGGTGGCACTGAAGGTGAGCCCTGTGCTGGAGCTGGATGCTATTTTTAGCTCTTCATCTTAGGGCCTTTCCAGGCAAAGCCGAGGCTGAATGAGGCTTTTCCTGGGGCATCTCTTGCTTTGTTCCAGGGCAAGAGCTCTGCAGGTGGATCCAGGTTGGGAACTCATCCAGCACCACACCCAGGGGCTCTCGGTGCCTTCCTGTCCTTCAGCAACGTGGCCCAGGGTGGGAGGAAGCAGACAGGGGGTCCTGAGGTGACAGTGGTGACAGAGTGGTGCCACACCGGCTTGTTCCTTGCAGGGAGAAGTGGTGCCACATGACCCAGGAGGAGCGCGATGACAGCCTGCGCTTCAACGAGAACATCACCTTCGGGCAGCTGGGGTGAGCAGGGCACGGGCACCACCCCTGGGGACCAGCTCCTGAGGGGGGGGCACCTCCCAGCTGTTCCCCCACCGGGGACAGCCCTTACGGTGCCGAGGATCTTTGATGTTTTCTCCCTGGGACCTGCTCCTGCCCCTTCTGTTGAAAATCCAAAGGGACCGAGCTGAGCATCATCCCAGTGCCTGCTCCAGGGGGATGTGGAGAGGGAGAGGAAGGTGGGGGGGAAGAAAGGGCAGCCTGGCCATTCTCTCACCCAGAGCATCTCTGTCCTCCCTCAGCACCTTCATTCACAACATGCTGGCTTTTGGCCTCAACAAGAAGCTCTGCAGTGACTTCCTGAAGAAGCAGGCGACCATCGGCAACTTGGATGAAGGTAGGGGAGAGCCCAGGGGGATGTGCAGCCCCTTTTCCAGGGATTCTGGAGGGATGGAGCGTGGATGGGATGGTTCAGCAGCCTCCCTGAGCCCTTCTCTCTCTCCTCCCCAGAGCAATACAAGCTGCTCAGTGACCACATCGAGCAGATGGCCACAGAGTAGGTGCCTGGCTGGTGGAGAGACGGCGGCCGGACAGGTGGGGAGAGGAGAGGAACCCCCCTCCGGGGCTACCTGAGACTGAAGCTGGGCTACCTACAGACCAAACCACACACACGAGCTGCAATAAAACCTGCATGATCGTCCACCAAGCTCTAGAGCTGCTCCAGGGCAGCCTGTAGACATAGGAGTCAAACAGCCCCCACCCTCGCCAGACCATCCCGCCTCTCTTTTCAGAGTAGACAGTCCCCAAAGTGGATTTTGTTGGTTAAAAAGCAAAACAAAACGCAAGGGCAAAGCAGGAAGAGCGTAGCTGTGCAGGTTCTGTGCCTGCAGCCCCTCCATGAAACGCTGGTGAGGGCTCTGATGGTAAATCCAGAGGTATCCAGGGCTGCCTTTCCCTGCTGATGCTGGAGGTGATGGCAGGGACCACAGCCAGGAGCTGGGGGCTGCAGCCAGTCACCACTCGGGTTGTGTGGTGTCCCCAGGGATGTCACATTGCCTGGGGACACGTGCGGGGTGGGGCCTTGCTGAGGGCAGAGGTGGGGCTGGTCGAGCTCTGCTGCCACTCTTGGTGTGCAGCTCCTTGGGAATTCTTTCCCTGGGGAAACCTTCCCTGTGCTGCCTGTGTGCGTTTGTACCTCTGGGCAAAGAGATAACGGTTTGCTCCACATCATTAGCCTGGATCAGTAGGAAAAAAGCCATGGCCTTGGGCAGGATCGTGGGCAGAGGAGGCAGAGCAGCTCTGCTCGGCTTGGGAGATGAAAAAATGCCTCATCCTTCTCCGTGCTGCTCTGTCAGTGTCGGGATGCTGCTGGATTGTGACATTTCCCAAAGCCTCCTGGCGTCCTGTGGCAGTAGATTAATTGTCCTCCTCCCCTGGCTGCTCCTCTTTGCCCTCTCCTTCGCCCGCTCTTTGCTGCAGCTGCTCATCCATCAAACCTGAAATAGCCCTGGCTAAAGGACAGCTCCTATTCTGCTCCAGGGATGGCAGCTCCCACCATGCAGCAGATCTGTTTTATCCCCTGGACCTTGGCACGGTGTTTGCAGAGGGGCTGGGGACACAGGGACATCTCTGGGGACACAGGGACATCACTGGGGACACAGGGACATCACTGCTCTCCTCTGCAAGGAGCAGCCCACAGGGGCAGAAACACCCAGCCCTGCACAGCCAAGGGTCCAACAGAGTCACCCCGAAAACATCACCCTGAACCACGAGTCCAGGTGTCCATCAATCCACTTGCCCTGTGCTGCCAGTTCTATCCCATAGGAAATAGCATAAAAGGGTATTTTCCCCATGTAGCTCTTGGCTTCTGGTGTCATTTCGGAGCATCAAAGTGATGCTTTTACCTAAACTGGGCTTCCCTTGCTGCTGGGGATGGGATCCATGCTGGGTTTTATAGGAAGGATCAATCCAGCATCAATTTTTCCTTGGCCATCCCCAAACCTGGGCAGAGTTACTGGAGAAGGGTTTTTGTCAGGGTTAAGGGGTGATGTTGGCCCCTCATCCCAATAAATACCTTCCTGCTGGATAAAATGTGAGCAGCTCAGCATCCTGGAGCATCCCATCCCCACGGCCTTCCCTGTCTCTGTCTCCACTCAGGTCTTTCCCAAATCCTCCTTCATTTCTTTGTTATTAATATTATTATTGTTATTATTTTTTTCCAACATGAAAAGAAAAGTTCAGCGCTGAAGTATATATATATATTATTTGCATGTGTATTTTTCTATAAAAAAACAATTAAAATCCAATAAAAAATAGCCATAAACCCTCCTCGACCCGGACTGTGTGAAGGATGGGAGGTGAGAGAGAGAGATTGGAATAAATTATCTTAAAAATGAAATTCTCTTCTGCTCAATTGTTGTTGTGTGTTTTAAGCAGATGGATTTTCTCCACGCTGCCTGTTCCACCTCAGTGGTCCCTGGTGGCTCCACCAGCTTCTCCCTTTTGATAATCCATTTTTTAATAGAGAAAAATCATTGCACCTTTTACAGAGACGTTCGCGTTTGCCCCGGAGCCAGAGACGCACATGAAGCAGATTTAATTTTTATTTTCTTTTCCCTTGTGCTTTCCATCTCTGCCAGTGGCCTCCGAGCTGACGGCAGAGCTGGGATCCTGCTCTGGCCTCGGGACATTTGATTTCAGTGTATTTAAAAATCAATTACTCGGTATTATCTTATTAAAAAAAGAATTGTTCCCTTAGGTTAACAGGCTGGGAATGTCATATTCCACTCAGGATTCAGAGGCAATGTCCCCTCAGGTCTCTGTATGGCCAAGCTAAGCCTGTTCCTTGTCCTGCAGGGCTGCTTTCTCTCTTGGTAGCCCAACATCTCTCTTGGTAGCCACATTTCTCTTAGGAAGGAGCTTTTCCTGCCCCTTGTTTTTATTTAATTATCTCCCATTGCAGGAGGGAAACCCCTCAGCCCCGAAGCTTGGAGGTTTTCCCTGGATCTGGACTGCTCAGCTATGGAAAACAAGGAGCCTGAGATCAATTTTGTTCCCTGCACCTGCTGAATTCCTTATCACCTGGCTGTGCCTGAAAAGTTTGTGTGTATAAGAAAGGAGGGATTTATTTCTGAGGTATTTGCCCAGCTCCAGGTGCCCTTTGCAGTGGGTGCCCCCTGGCCCCTCCCTGTTCCTGGTTTTGCCGGCTGAGTGCTTAGAATGGTTTTGGGAGGCTGCAGGGGCAGTTTAGGGACTGGGAATGAAATCTGGGGCTGCTTAATCCCAGCCTGGGAGGGAGTGAGATCCATGACCATGATCCTGGAGCTGGGAGATCTCCTGAGCTCCGGGAAATGCCAAGAGCAGCAGCGTCCCTGTCCTGCTTGGGAAGTGCCTGCCCTGCTGTTCGGGTGGTGGAGCCAGTTTAGTGATTATCAGGTCAAAAAGCGGTGTCACCACACCCAGGAGGGTCATTGGTGCAGCTGAAAGCAGCCTCGGTTTAAATCCCTGCAGGCGGTGACCTGAGAGCTGCAGGAGGAGCTCCTGGAGAAGGTAGGGGATGTCCCAAGTACAGCCTGTCCCTGTCCCCCGTCCCTGCCGGGTGTTAATGACACCGTGCAGCAGCTTTAGGAAAGCTGATGCAGCTCTGGGATGATCCCACCATCCATTAAACCCGGGGTCAGCCCAGCGGCTGCTCCAGCTCTGCTCCTTCCAGCCCGAGCCCAGCGAGCAGCTCCCAGCCCCTCTCCCTCCTTCGGGAGGGATCAAAGGACGGCTGCTCGCCCGGCTCTGGGGCTTTTATTGCGTCTCTATTAAAGCTGTTAAAAATCTTCCCTTTGTAGCAGTGTCTGGGAGTGATAAGTATTCATAACAGAGGGGATTCAAGATGGGTTTGGTTGTAAAAACACCTCTAAGCTGGCTGGATTTATGGCTGTTAAATCATCCCTCCTCTCATCTGTCACAGCCTTTTCAGATGTTCATCACTGAACAACAGCGAAGTTGGGGCCATAATTTGTGGAGCAGGAGGAGGGGAGTCCTCTCCACCAGTAACTGGCTCAGGATTTATGGACACTTCTCCAATCTCCTTTTTTTTTTTTTTTTTTCCCCAGTAGGAGAGGCTTTGCCTCTCTTTCTGCTGTTGCCAGCTTGTTCAGCCAGCTGGAGCCGAGGAAGTCCGGGTGGATTTAGAGCCCTGCCAGGAGGGTTGACAGCAGCTCTCAGGGAATTTGGGGCTGGCCCCTGGACGCAGCAGGATCTGCAATGCGGGGCTGCACCTCTCCCTGGGCTCAGGGCTCTGCTTTGGGGCTGGATCTTCCCATCCTCCCCTGGTTTGAGGATGAAAGATGGGAAAATCCCACTGATGCAGCTGGTAAAGGATCCTAGAGTGGTTTGGGCTGGAAGGGAATTAAAGATCTGCTGTCATGCTCATACTGAGGTGAAAGTCTGGCCTTAGGAGGCTGGTTCATCAGGCTGCAAATCAGGGGCTCCCTGCCTGCTCTGGCAGCCTGGGGTGAAATTTCTGCATATCTGGGATGCTATTTAGAGAGATTAACCCACCTGAAATGGGGATGGTCTCTCCTCTCAAGGAACAGGATGAGGAATTGTGAGATGCTGGAGGTGGGAAGGCCAGGCTGTGTTTTCACATTCCCTGGGATGATTTTGGGAGCCAGCCCTGCTCTTCCCACTGAAAAGCTTTAGGATGTCTGGTTTGGAGCTGTGCTGACGTGAGGGGCAGGGCTGCCCTCTCCCCTCTGGGTTTATTTTAGGCATGTTGCTGCACAGCCACTGCAACAGCAGCTCCCACAAATTTAAAATCAATATTAGACAGAGCCAGTCAGTGACATCTCAGGGGTTTTTTGTGCTCAGCCATTGCCAGCCCTGGGTCCTGCTCCTCTCTGTGCCTCGTGGGCACCTCTGCAGTGGGGAGGTTCCAACAGGACTGATTTATACCTCTGTGGCAGCTAATAATACATTAATTACTACCAGTACTAATAAACCTACTATTTCTTCTAAGAAATAATCACAGTTTTAGGTTGCAATAGGTAATTGTACTACTGCATCCTAAAAGATAATATTGTAAATGCAATTTAATAGGTCCCAACTGTAGAATTTATTGATGATTGTATTAATAGTTAATACCAATGCTATAGACGCCGATGGTTACAGGAGATGATAATAAACACTCATAAAATAAATACTACTTAATACTACATTAATACTACTAATTAATAACAAATATTAATAAAGCTAATATCCAGCCTCCTTTCACTCCCCTGAGAGGACAGAGGGCAAAGGAGGGGTGACACCACAGGCCTCTGGGTGACCCTGAGGCCCTGTGCTCCCCTGGACTGAAGTGGCACTGTTTGACCCATCACACCAACCTGCCCTTTCTTGTTTGACCACAGCTCATGAGAATTAACCCCTGTGTCCCCATTTGACCCCACAGTCAATTAACAGAGACTCAGGTGACCTCAAATAACCCCTGTGACCTCAAGTAACCCCAAAGAGGGGCTCAAATGACCTCAAGTAACCCCCGGATCAATTTTAAAATACTCTAATGACCTCAAGTAACCCCTATGACCTCAAATAACCCCTATGACCTCAAGTAACCCAAATCTGGGCCTCAAGTGACCTCAAGTGACCCCTGTCACCTCAAGTAACCCCCAACAGGGACTCAAATGACCTCAAATAACCCCTGGGTCAATTAAAAAATACTCCAATGACTTCAGGTAACCTAAATGACATCAAGGAAACATAATGAAGAGTTCAGTGTATAAAATCTCATTCCAGTGCTGTTGCTGCGGGAGGTGTAACAATAATTCTGACAAATTTTCTGAGAAAAAAAACCTTATCTGACCAGGATTCGGATGGGAATCTCTGGGATTAAAAGAGTAACACAAAGCCTTTTTTTTGTGGGAGCAAACTCCACAGCCCAGCTTTGAATATTTTCACATAGATTAAATAAAAAAAAAAAAATAATAAAAAGGACCTTGCAAGTATCAAACCAAAAAACCCCAACTCTTGGAAAAAAAACCACATAACCCTGGCCAGGGGCTGAGCTGTGCAGTGACAGTCTGTAGGCAGTGCTGAGGAAAATGTGTCCCCAGCTCTGACTGCTGGCCCAAACCCCTGCAGGAACCATGGGAGAACAAAACACAGCCAGTGAACAAAACCCCCCAGTGTGGATACCCCCTCCGCCCCTTCCCCACCCCAAAAAGCCCCACAAGAGATTTCCAAATGCAAACTCACTAAATGCCTTTTATGGTACCTCTATTTCTGTGCTGGATTCTGGAACTCCTGGAGTTTCCTGGACCACCACAAAGAATTCACTTAAAAAAAAAAAAATTATGGATGTTGTGGGCAGGGTAGACCCCAGTCCAAGCTGTGTCACAAGTCCAGAAACCGATGCCTTTTCCCTGGTGCTAAAATTCTGAGGCAGACCGGGTTAGGTGATAAAAAGGGCTTCCCTCTGAAAGGATCCTCATGGTGCATGATGCACTGAACAAAAATGTGCCAAAGTTGTATCCTGTAACATATTTACAATTTTGTATTTTTAGCAAATTATCATAAGTGACAAGAATTGCCAATTAGAGATTTAGGTGATGAGGTAACTCCTCCCTGCTCCTCCCCTTTCCTGAAGTCCCTGAGATGAGCTGCTTGAGGTCACAGGGGTTCCTTGAGGTCGTTTGAGGGTCTGATAATTGATCAAGGGGTCAAAAGACAATTTAGGGGTAAATAATTATGAGACAAACGAGAAAGGGCAGTTTGGTGTGATGGGTCAAACAGTGCCACTCCAGTCCAGGGGAGCACAGGGTCTCAGGGTCACCCAGAGGCCTGTGGTGTCACCCATCCTTTGCCCTCTCAGGGGACTGAAAGAGGGCTGGTTATTAGCTTTATTAATATTTATTATTAACTAGTAGTATTAGTTTATTTTATTAATGTTTGTTATCATCTCCTGTAAGCATTGGCATCTCAGTATTGGTATTAGCTACTAATACAATCATCAATAAATTCTACTGTTGGGATCTATTAAATTCCATTTACAA
>VZSR01000393.1:2078799-2110355 GCA_013398615.1 Brachypodius melanocephalos
GACGGGGGGACCCTGGGGACGTTGGGTGACAGTCCCCAAGGAAAAGGGTGGTGGAGCAGGGCGTGAGCGGCTGCAGCTCCGCAAGGTCATCCCTGGAGGAGCCGTTTGGGAGAAGGGGTGTTCAGCGCTTTCTAAAAATAACCCCGTAGCAGGACCGAAATAACAAGCTGCTCTCGAGCAGCGCTGGGCTTGAAGCCGGGCCAAGGCAGCTGCTGCCGGGCCGGCGGCGCCCCTCGGGTGTGCCGTGCAGCTGGACCCGGCGGGGGGGCCGCGGGAGTTCCCCACACCGGCCAGGGGGCGAACATCGGATCCGGGATGGCTCGGAGGGATGCTGATGCTCGGCCTGGAAGTGGGGGAGGAAGGGCAGGGTCTGCTCTTGGGAAAGTCCCTTAGGGAGTGGGGTTGATCCTCTCGGAGGAGCTGGGTGTCAGGAGAGGCGACACGGCCATGTGGTTTCCTCCTTTTCCACGAGGTCCAGTTTGGAGAGCAGGACTGGTGTCTGGATCTTTTGGAAAATGCTGAGTGTCTGCAGAGTGTCAGCATCATCTCCTCCTGCAAAGTCTCCTTAACGTGTCCCCAAAGGCTTCCCTGCTCCTGCCTTTTGCAGATCCTGCCCCAGTTCTTGGCTTTCTTTGCAGGGGCTCTGGCAAATGTCACATTCCTGGTGGTCCCACACACTGGGATTTGCTGGCTCGCTGATATCGAGGTGAAAGTCTGGCTTTAGGGGGGAAACACCAGGCTCTGTGCAGCTCCAGGCTGCAAATCAGAGGCTTCCTACCTGCTCTGGCAGGCTGGGGTGAAATTTCTGGAGATCTGGGATGATATTTAAAGAGAACTTCTCACTCTGCACCCACCTGAAAAGAGGTTGGAGCCAGGTGGGGGTGGTCTCTCCTCTCAAGGAACAAGGGACAGGATGAGGAATTGTGAGATGCTGGAGCTGGGGAGGCCAGGCTGTGTTTTTTTGTTCCCTGGGATGATTTTGGGAGCCAACAACGCTTTTCCCACAGGTGATGGGGTTTATTGGAATGTATGAGGGGTTGCTGAGGATGGGATTCAGCCCTTCATGGTCCTCTCCTTGAAGTTCCAACCCAGCAGCCTGGCTGGATCTCAGAGAGCCATCCCTGAGAGATGCAGGTGAAAATTGCTCCTACAGGGCATTGGGATGAGCAGCTTTTGGGGCTCCAGGGTGAGCAGACATCCCTCAGGGGCTGTTGACTGGGCACTGCACTCAAGCCCAGCAGTGCCAAATTCCCCTCTTCTCCCACTGATGAAACTTGGAGCAGTTTCCAGTCCAATTTCAGCTTCAGAGTGGGAATCCCCAGCCCCACAGGGAGGATAAATTCTCTTTTATCCCTCTAGAAGAGGGTACAGCAATAGCCTGGGGAAGGCAGTCCCACTCACATGTCCCTCGAGGGAAAGGTCCAAACTTGCCTCATGTTCCTGCTTAAAACCTGGCTCGAGTTCAGCCCTGGCACCTCCCAGCCAGACCTGCAGGGCTGATTTTTGGGAGACAAGGGCCCAGCTCCATGTCACAAGCTGTTGGCACTGAGGTTGGAACAAGAACCTCCATGGGCTGACAGTGGTGGCCCTGCTCCACCCAGCCAAGCAGCAGCTGGTCCCTCCCAGGGCAGCGTGTCCTTCCGAGTGCTTCTCATTTTGTTTTTATTTTGTTGTTTTTTAGGCTTAAAATCCATACTTCTGGCTGTTCCTGCCCTTATATGCAAGTGCTCCATAATTGAAAACTCTCAGTTGTGCACTTCTCCCATGCAAAGTGAAGGCTTCAAAGCAGCAGGTGGAAATTGAGCCGATATCTTGGCTGCCGAAGTGAAAATTTGAATGAAAATTTAATTTTTCCTTGTCAAAGCAGAGAATTGGGTTCCTGGGGCCCTGGCCAAAAGCCTGACATGACCTTGACTTGCAGGGGCAGCGAGAGGAGCAAACCCCAGCTCTGTCCCAGGGATAAGGGAGATGCAGTGAAGGAGATTTTCTGGGAATTCTCTTGGCCAGATGGAGTTTCAGCTTATGTATAACAATAATGTGATTTCCTGATGGTTTTATGGGTTTAGTGAATTGAGGAGAGGGAACTGAGCATCTCCTGAGTTTTGAGCATCACAATTGAGGCTCAGTCCTTTCTTTTGAGGACACTCAGCAGCCTCAGAGCCTGTTGGTGGTGTTGAGTGGTGCTCCCAGACTCCAGGTGTGCTTCCTCCATGTGCTTTTCTGCAACATCAAGCTGTCCTCGATCCTCTTTGGCACCCTGCTTTTCAGCCCAGAGCCCTGTGCTTTCAGCCGTTGTCACCTGCAGAAGGCAGCGATGACGCTGGCATTGTGCAGGAGTAAAACATCACCATGAGCATCTCCCCCTGGGCTGGGGGCATCCAAAGGCTCCTGGGCGGTGCCAGGGGCTGGATCCACTGCGGAGGGTGCAGGGCAGGAGCTCTGCATCGCCATGCCCACGTTTGGGGACCAGAGAGATGGCAGGGAGGGAAGGAAGAGAGGAGAGGGAATGTGGCTGTGGAGTCACTGCCTGAGCTGGAGCTGTGCCACTGCCGGATCTGCGAGGGAGGAGTGTTCCCCCCGAGGCGCCGGGGGCTTTTGTGGGGGGCGTGTGGCCCCTTAGGAGCGTTCTCTCGCATCCCACGTGGATTTGATTTCCCAGCCCGCGGATTCCTTTGGGCTGAGGAAAGCCGGAGGAGCCGCCTGTGCGAAGGAGCCGCGCGGCCGCAGCGGGCGGGTCCCTCCCGGCTCTTATTTTGTGTTTGTTTTTAATTGAAAGACAAAAGGCCGCGTGCTGGAGGCAGCCTGCCTTTCCCTTTGTCCTACGTCTTCATGGGATGAGGAGAGGGATGTAAAGAGAACACGGCAATCCCGATTTTACCCATCCCTGGGGCCAGCATTCTCTTCTCCCATGAGACCCCCAGACCCCACCGAGCAGCAGCTGCCCCTTTCCTGGGGGTGAAGGGGGAGCAGCTGCGGGGTGATGCCACAGGCAGGTGTGTCCATCGCTCCTGCTCTCCTGAGTTTTGGTCCTTTCTTTTTTTTTTCTCCCATTTAATCCCTGGAAACAAAGCCAGAGAGCAGCTGCGCCCGGCAGCGCATCCCGCTGCAGGCAGGGCCGGGGCTCTGCTCACATGCGGGATCTCGGCTTTGCAGGTGATTCCCGAAAAACCTCTGCCAAAGCGAACCCTCAGGCTGCCCGGGGGTTTCCAAGCAGGTCAGGGTGTTGGCCGGAGCAGGGATGTTTTGGGAGTCCAGGAGAGGAGCCCACCTTGCGGCACCCGGGGCTGCCTGGCTAAGGAGTCGCTATTTCTGGGCTGCAAAAGGAAAATTGTCCAACTGCTGAAATTGGCAGTGAACCCCAGGACTATAATAAACAACTTCCCGGCCAAGGTCCCTGGCTATTTTCTCTCTGTTTTGGCTTGGAGAGGAAGATTTATTTTGTTTGCTGCTTGGAATTTTTTTCCCCTTGTCTTGTTTTCCCTCTTCCTTTGGAGGTATTTAAAGCCAACAAACCCCCCGAGGCCAGGCTGGGGTTGCTGCTCTCCTGGATGTGTCTGGGCCCATGGAGGTGTCAGCGCCACCGACTCCCGTGGTGGCCTTCCAAGCAGAACCTTTTGGGATGTGTTCAAAGCTCATCCCTTACAGACCTGCAGGGCATTTGTAGCCTCCAGATGAGCCTTGACAGTAAAAAAAATGAAATAATAAAAACCAAAGAAACAAGCAGGAAAAAATTCCACTGGCTTCCAGGAAGGATTTTCCTGGCTGTGGAACTGACCAGTCAAGCAGGAAGATGGATTCTCTGTGCAACCTTTTTCATCTTCATTCACCTTGGGAAGGTGTGGGCTGCCAAAGCCTGGTTTGGGAGCTCCCACATTGCTGTGCTGCCCCTGGGTGCCCCTTTCCCCATCCTGCAGAGAGCTCCCAGGTGCCACAACTCATTCCTGTGGGATCCAAAGGGCATCAAGCTGGATCAATCATGCATAAGTGATGGGGTTGTGCAGCGTCTCTGCATGGTGACAGCTTCAGTGGTGCTGCAGCTTCCCAATCCCTGTGCCTGCAGCAGGCTGGAGCGCTGCAGGTGGGAACTGAGGACCTGAGATCCACGTTTTGGGACAGCCCTTGCTTTGCACAACTGATGGAGCAGCAAAGTGAGGGACCAGCAGCAGCCAAACCCTCTGGGAACAGGGAAAGCTCTTGGCACAGGGCTTTGCTTGCAGGTGGAGTGAGAGGATGCAGTTGGAAAGTTTGTTGTGGAGGGGGTTTGGTAGAGGCCGCTCCCCTCTGTTTATTGATGTAAACTCTGGAACGACATTTTCCCCCTCAGTTTTCCTGAGGCAGGACTCACTTTGCTCTCCAGCCAGGAGCAGGGTAAATCCAGGTGTGTTTTCCCTGATACCAAGTCCTCAAGGTGCTGCCAAGGATGTGATGATTTGGGCAGAGTGTGATGCTTCAGCCAGCTCTGGTGCCACAAAGCCATCAGCTGTGGCAGAGCGGACCCCTGAGAGGGATCCTTCAGGATTTTGCATGGAATTTCTTCCTTTTCCCACAGATCCAAGCTGGCTGGTTGTTGTCAAGCTGAGTGTGGGCATATCCAAGATCTCTTCCCAAGGGAGGAGCAGTGTTTGGCCACCAATTCCATTACTCTGTGGTGTCTGGGCTGGTGCCTCCTGGATTTACTGGGGGTCATTCCCCACCGGAGGGGAAAGGCAGGGCAGGATGGGGCAGGTGGGTTTGGCAGCACTCCCATTTGCGCAGCACCTCCCTGCAGAGAGCCCCATGGAATACAAGGTGCTATCCACAGCAGGATCCATTGGCATGACCCACATCTGGCTGGAATTTCTGGGATGCTGGGAGCCAGCCGAAAGATAAGAATGGGGCCAGGATGAAGCTGTGCAGAGCACATGGAATGAGAGGGCCAGGTATCAGCAGAACCATGGGAAAAGCTTTCTGGGGCTGAAGTTTTCTGGGTGAGCTCAGAGCTCTGTTTTCACCTCTATTCCAAGTGGATTTGGTGTGTTTATATGGGCAGCTCATCCTTCAGTACCCCAAAAGTGTATCTTCTATCCCTGTGTCTGGAATGGGGAAATGGATGGGATCTTGAAGGGATTTCCATTAGGGGTGAATGGGGGACTCCCCTCCTGGAAGCAGAGTGTGAGCTGGGGTTCAGCTCTGCCCTTGCTACATTTTCCCAATGAAAACGAGGTGCTGATCCCTGCAGGATCCATGTGACCTGGGGAGGCTTTGCAGCACCTCCTGGGTGAGCTGCAGCCGCGGGGAGCTGACGCTGACACGAGCCAGATTTCGGAGCTGGGCGCAGGAGGCTGGCGAGGCCTCGCCTTGGCAGAGCAGCCAGGGGAACAGCTTGTGACAGCCTCTCTCCTTCTCCCAGAGCCTGCTGGGGTGCGTTCCCTAACCTTTCCTGCCTCCGTTCCACTCCTGTGTTTCTCTCTCTCTCCTTTTTTTTTTTTCCCTTCCCTTTCCCCTAACTGTAAATGCGCCATAAAAATGGATCAAATTGCTTAAATCACTGTCATTAAATCAGTGTGAGTCCCCCCTCCGCCCCTGTGCTCGAAGCCTGGCAGAGAACATTTGTTCCAAAGGCTGAACAGCCGTCTTATTGCTCTGAAAGCATATTTGCTGCTTGATGGAAGGAGGAGAGGAGGAGAAAAACAGCCTGCAAGGGAAAGAGGGGGGGTGAAACCACCGGGGGCTGGTTCTCCTTGGACATAGAGGGGGGAGCGGGGGCTGCATCCTGCAGGCTGCATCCATGGTGGGTGAGGGAGTGACAGGAATAAGGGGACTGGGGACAGCCCCGGGGTTGGCTTTGATGGTGAAGTTGCAGTTTCAGGGTACAGGGCATGCTGGAGAGGGGTGGTGGGGATCCCAGTGCCAGCACAGACCACACAGCCTCATCCTGCAATCCTTCAGAATGCTCTCCATCGAAGCCCAGCAGTGATGCTGTGGAACAGCTCAGCCTGCTGCAACACAGGAGAGCAGAGGAGTCCCAGTAAACAAGGCAGGCTGGGCTGGTGAACCTTCCTAAGGCCCTGGGTTGATTAAGCCCTGCCAGTCCCAGCTTAAAGAGTGGCTTTAGACCCGCTGGTGTTTGCACATCCCAATAAAAAGCTTTTGCAAACCCTCACCACGGGCCCCGGCAGCTCAGGGGAGCTGGGGAAAAATGATTGCTCTGAAAATTGGGAGTATTTTGGAAGCCTGGGTTTTGGCATGGCAGAGCAAAGCAGTGATGGAGGCAGACACAAGAGACTGCAGGAGCTGCCGTGTGTTCCCATGCCGGCACCGGGCCACACTGGGGAATGCAGAAATGTTTCTACCCAGGTGGTCTGGAAAATCCCTAGAGAGAACAACGCGAATGCCGAGGAGAGCCGGGAGCTGGAGGAGGATCAAAGGACTGGGGAAGGGGCTGCCACAGGTGGCAGGTGCTGGCAGGGAGAGCACATCCCAAAGGCACCGCTGTGCCCAGCCCTCCTGGTTTTCCAGAGCTCCAGTCTCTTGCAAAGCTGTTGCACTCACCGGCGGCTTTCTGGCGCTTTGTCCCCAGGAAGGTTTCTCAGAGGATGCTGATTCCCTCCCATCCATCATCCTCCACCGCGCTGAGGCGGGACGATGCCTCCTGCCCTGGAGCTGCCTCCTGGGCTTTGCCTGAGCACTGAGGACTGGACTGAAGTTGTCTCCAGAACCGAAATGTGACCCCGGGGGTGCTGTGCTGTCCGTGGACCATGGCAGGGCCGATTGTAGCCTCCTGCGGCACTGATCCAGCTCCAAAGCCCTGAGGAAAGCAGGAAGATGAGATGTGCTGGCGCAGATACCCGTGTGAGGGGCACAGCCCTGCTCCTGCCTCTGCCCTGGGTGCAGGAGCTAAAAGCCAAAATGCAGAACACCTCTGAGGGCTGGAGAACCGCCCGAATTTCCACAGCTCCAGATTAAAAATGCACTAGCTCGGAAAATCTGCCTGGAGGCTGGGGAACGGCTCAGCTTGCTCCAGATGCCTCCGGGTGCAATTTTGGGGAGCCAAGGGGTCCCTGCCCAACCCTTTGGATGCCCTCTTCCAGGTGCTCCAGGCGAGCAGGGACTCCCATGCCCGTGAAGACCCCGTAGATGGTGAGCAGAGACCCCCTACCACCAGATAGTATCTGACTGGAGCATTTCCAGGGTCCCCCTTGGAAATGGGAGCATGGAGGGGGCAGCGCAGCCATTCCCTCCTCGTGGGCTTTGCAGATTAATTATTCCCAGGGTAAGGAGCTGCTTAATGGCTCTCCCCCTCCACCCCTCCTTCCCATGGGAAACTGCAGGGACAGCTTCTCCTTGTCCCTCAGGGCCGATGCATGTCAGGCTTAATCCCTGAGCATCCTGCTGCTTGCTGGGGACACTGAGAGCTGATCCTTGGCCCTGGTCTGAGTCAGGAATAACTCCCTTAAAGGCAGCAGCAGTGAGTTAGCATCTCCCAACGCTGTGACACGGGAATGCTCCATGGAGGAAAGCAAGATTGATAGGAATAATCAGGCTTTGTTTAACCATATTGAACTTTAGGGTGAGGGGCAACTCCCCTGTTCCCAGCTTTTGGTCTTTACTTTGGTTTCTGAGTGCCTGAGGGCAGCAAATCTGTCTTGACAGAAGTGCTAATGGAGAAAAAAAAATGGATATTAATTCAGGAGAAGTGTTTCCAGAGAGGAATTCATCTCTGTAAGGACCACTGAAGTACATGAGCTGCTCAGCTCAAAGTGAGAGCAATGATTTTTTTCCAGCTGCATCCCGGTCCACAAGGGTGCTGAGGGACAAAGCTCACTTTGGGCTCATTTGGACCAGATACAGACGTGGGGGTCTCCCAGCTGGTGGTGATAGAGCATCCAAAAATCCACTTTACCTCCAGGTTCCATGCACCATGAGGAAGTACAGAGGAGAGGGGGTGACTTCCCTTCTTTCCACGCCAAAACCCCTCAGAGAAGCAGAGATGTGTCATCATCTCAGGCATGGTCCAGCCCCTGGCTTGATTTCTCTCAGCCAGGCATCCCAGGAGCAGGAATTTCTGCCCAGGGAAAGGGGAGGAGGGAGCAGATCCCTCCTGGCAATGGCAGTGGCTGCCACAGAGCCCTCACAGCTCCCTTCACTGCAGGTGTGTGTTTACTGCTTCCTGCCACAGATGGGATCTGTTTGCTCAGGACTTTGTTAGGGGTTGTGGTCTCAGCTACTCTCTGTCTCAGCCACTCCTGCCTGGAATCCTCCAGTAGGGATAAATCCTGGCAAACCTATCCTGGCACAGGGCTCCAGTGCTGGCACAGCCTGTGAGCTGCTTCACCAGGAGACCCACTTTGTTTTGGGGGCTGGTGAGCTTCTGAGGTTAGGAAACCACCAAGGACCTCTCTGCACTGGCCAAACTCTCCACGAACTTCATCCAGATCTGCCTGGGAGTGACTGGAATTGCCAAAAATGGTCTGAAAATTTGAGCCATGATGTTCCTCGACATAAGGAACCCTCTGTCCACCTCCTCAGTGGCTGGACTGTCCTTGTCCTTGAGGACTTGCTTTCTGTTGGGGGTTAGGATTTTTTCTTCTCTCATGAAATTTTGTCCCATCTGTTGCTAAGAGAAAATAATGACTGGTATTTAAGAGACAAAAGAAATGGCCAAGGTGGGTGAAGGGTGCAGCTGGCTACTCTCTTACCTGGGAGGTTTTTTCTTTGGAAGGGCAAAGATACCTGGAGATTTTTCAGGGGCTGGGCTTGGCCCCTCTCATCTCAGCAACTGAGGGGAGACAGGCTGCGGCCACTGTGAGGAGAATTTGCCACCACTGTGGGGTTCTGTCTCCTGCTGTCTTCTCCTACCACAAGTGAAGCTCTGCTTGTGGGAGTGGCCATTGCACTGGGACTTTATTAACACCCAACCTCACTAGAAAGACCCTCACCATCTACTTGGGTCCCTCGGGGTAGAACCCAGGACCCTGAGCTCTTTTCCCCTCCAGGGAAGCCTCTGCAGGCCATGTTCAGGAACCTGGCTGTCGCCACCCAGCCCTGCTGTTCCTCTGCCACTGCTCTGGGGTTTTTGCTACATTACCTGCCGGGACACCCTCCAGCTCCTGCTACAGCTGCAGGAGTCTCGGATACATCTCGTTTACTCCTGCAGGACCTGTTCATTCCTGCCATCCCAGCTGAGGTTCCTGCTGCGGCCCGTTTCGCCATCCATCCTTCCCGCCATCACCGCGTGAGGGAGAAACGCAGCCAGGCCCACGTCATAGCGCCCCCTGCAGGCTCGGAGGAATCAGCTCACCTGCCCTGCCTGGCCGTGAGCCACCAGCGCCCTCTGTGGCTGTGAGCGGAACTGCACCGAAGGGGACGCGCCTGCAGCCGAGGGAAGGTCGTGTTGGGTTTCTGGTTCTGCTCATTGTTTGTTTGCCTTGTTATCCACACTAGTAAAGAACTGTTACTCCTTTTTCCTCTTCTCTTTGCCTGAGAGCATCCTAATTTCAAAGCTGTAATAACTTGGAGGAAAGGGTATTTTTTTTCCATTCCAAAGGAGGTTTCTGCCTGTCTATCAAACCAAGACACTTTCCCAGGAGTGGTGTCCACCCATCAGATGGACCCTGAGGCAAAGAATGCAGCAGAACACACCTGGACGAGGCTGGCAGGAGCCATGCTTGCTCCTCCAGCCTCTCCGTGGTTCCTGCCCTTCCCAGCGCTGGTGGTGCTGGTGGGCTCTGGGCTGGTGACTGGCAGGACCTTGAGTTTCTCTATTCCAGTGAATTTCTGCTCCCCTCTCCTCTGCCAAAACATTTCCAAGCCACTCTGGTGCTCCTAAGCCATGCGGGGTCACGTCCATTTACCCAGATGAGCTGAGGACCAGTGAGAGAAGGGAACTGGAACCAGTAAGGAAAAGGTGGGAAGAGCTGACATGAATGTGAAGTGTGAGGGAAAGCTGTGGGGGCTGAGGGCATGTCTGGGGATGCTTTTCTGCAGAGACAATGGATCTTTTGGAGGATGCTGGGTGGATTGGGATTCAGGGCTTGAACCCATGGACTCTTGGGAACACCACCACAGCCAGACCAGCAGGTCCCCACCAGAGCTACCTGGGAGGTGGGAAAGTGGTGGGAATGAAAAGGACATCTCTGCTGGGAGGAACACCTGGGGCAGGAACGAGGACGCAGCCTGGTTGTAGCTGCCTGGGAACCTCTTGGGCTCTGGAGCTCTTTCCTGACGAGGCCCCACAAATCCCACGGTGGGATCTTGGCTCTGATTGCACAGAATAACGTATGGAACCAATAGAGCACAAGCCCTGCTTGTCAGAGCAGCCGCTGAGCTCCAGCAGATGCAAAGTTTCGAGGAAATTGTGGTTTCTCCATGTGTCTCTAAGTGCTGGATCCAAACAGAGTCCTTCTCTTCCACCTCCTGCTCTTGCTGGGAGGTAGCAGGACAGCAGGATGTTTCTGTCCCTTGGAAGGGGTGCAAGAGGGGCTGTGATCCCCTGAATGTGGCTTTCCCTGGGGAGCTGTGCTGGTGGAAGAATAAACCCTTGTGCATTTGGAGAGCAAAGCTGTTGGTGGCAGTCAGCTCCAGCATCCCCACCCAGGTAACTGTGCCCGGGCATCATTGCTGGACTAGTTTTCAATTAAAAACTGATTTGCTACAGCCCTTTGCTGACCTTCAGCCTGGCAGGCTGCTGCTCTGCAGGAGAGATCAGCCCTGCTCCTCACCCCCCTCCCTCCCTCCCTGCTCTTGTTTCCTTCCCCCATGCCCGAGATAACTCCCTGTCTTGCTCTGTCATCATGTCTTTATCTTAACCCTACAGATTTTTCTCTTCCCCAGCGAGCTGGATGATTTCTTAATGCTTATTGACAGGGGGTTGTGAGCACTGTGCAGAGGAACCTGGGGGAGGTCCGTGCTCCTGGTGGCAGGAGGGGCCATGCACAGACAATGCCCTTGGCTTGCCTGACAGACCCACAGCTGATGCTGCTGCATAACCAGGATCCCAAGGGATTCTCCTTCCCCAGAGCCCTGAGACATCTCCCACTCCCACAGCCTGATGCTGCTGCATAACCAGAATCCCAAAGCATTCTCCTTCCCCAGAGCCCTGAGATATTTCCCATCCCAATTTGTGCCAGCACTGCTGCTGAATAACCAGAGTCCCATGAGATTTCCCTTTCCCGGAGCTCTTGAGGCATCTTCCCTTCCCACTGCTCATGGAGCATCCCTCCTCCCCGTGTGCCTTGGAGCTTTCAAGGCCGTGGCGTGGGCAGGAATTGCCGGGCAGGCTCTGGCTCAGCAGCTCTGGTGCCAAGCCTGGGGACCCGCAGGCAGGGCAGCTTTGGCCGGGCCCTCTGCCAGTGCTGGGACTGCAATGACAGCTTTGGATTTAGCAATCTGCAGACTTTGCCTTCCGGATGCCAGCCTCCCAGTACCTCCTATGGATTTGCTTATGAGAGAGAAAATTATGAAGCTTTGGAGAGAGGGAGGGAGGAGGGAATTACCTGTTGGGATGGGCACTGTCTGCCTGGGGATGGAGATGGGGGTGGGAGGCAGCGTGACTCCAGGGTAGGTTGCAATCCCCTGGGGATGCAGATTGGATCTCTACCCTGGAGATTTGATTTGTTTCGTGGAGATTTGATTTATTTCCTGCATGGAAGGCTTTGCCCAGCTCAGCTGAGCGTCTCTGCAGGCTCAGCTAGCAGCAGTGTCTGTAAGGAAAAGCCTTAAGTGAGAGATAACAGGGACCTGGGACCTGAAGGGCTCTTTGCCAGCCAGAGGGATGGAACAGCCACACACGGGTTTGCCGAGGCGATGGCAGCCGGGTTGAGCACGGGCACACTCAGCACACAGGTGGCAGCAAGGGACAGCGGTGTCCCGGCCAGCCCGGGTGCAGCCCCCGGGGTGGGAACCGGACTGTCCCCGCTCTCCCTGTCCGTGGACCAGCAGAGGGCAACAGTGACCTTTGCAACCGCCTTGTCCCCAAAAAATCACCCTCCCTGCACCTGGGAGGCTCGGCTGATGCGGGGTCACAGGGTGGTCCCCTGGTCCTTTCCTGGGGACACGGAGTGTTCTCAGCATCGGCTATGCAAAGTGGTGGCACCTGCGGTGGTGACCCCATCGATGGAGTGACACTTCCCACCTTGGAGCCCGTCCATGGGAAGGAACAGTCACTCCAAAGTGGGAATGACCGTCGCAGTGATGACTCCGATGTCGGACTCATCACCGCATCAAGGGCTTCAAGGTGGGAATCGTCATGCCATTATAGCTCCAATGTGGGCTATAAACCAGGGAGAGCTGCTCTGGGCCCAAATTTTGGGGCTGAGCAAGGCATGGAACTGCTTCCAAGGGTGATGGGGTTACCAGCAGCAGGGCTGCTGTGTTTCCTATCCTGTGAATCCTCTCCGTGGACACAAGCGCAGGTAATAACCACAACACTGAAAAGTGGTTGGATCCTGCCTTGGAGCCCAAGTAGTAACCCCAATGCTTTGGGAGTGAATGACTTCCGGGAAATGCGCCTGTGGGATGTGGATCTGCAGGAACAGCCCTTGCAGGGATTCTGGAGAAGGGCTGGAATGCGGGAGATGGGCGCAGCCAGAGCCAGCTCAGCTGGAGTTTGGAGGCTGCAGCAGGATGCGCTCCGAGAGACCCGAAACGCAGACAAGATGTGAACCATCACCCCCAATCCTCAGCGGCCAGCCCCTCTGCAATTAGCCTCCTGAACCAGCCAGCGGGCTGAAGCCGCAATTTTCCTCCTGCAATAGCTCTCTCCCTCGACCTGCGCGAAGGTCACACCCGGAGCGGTCGTTAGCGCCGCATCGACCTCCCATTAACGCCCCGAGCTGCCGGGAGGGGTGGTCGGGCAGCCCCAGCTCTGCCAGCCCGGCCAGCCGGAGGGTGGGAGGGGGGCCCTTCGATCTTCCCGCAGCCCTGGGAGCCGATCCATTTGCTGAAATGAATGGGAAATGCTTGAAAGGCTAAACCTCAAATGAGGTATTGACTATCTGCCGAGGCGGGCAGCGCTACCTGCCGCAAGCCGAGCCCTGCTCGCGTCTCTCTGTGGGTGCCTGGAGCTGCTGGACCCGGCGGCTGTGCCAAAGGGCTGCTGGCATCCCGGGTCAGGGATGCTGGAGCAGGGATCACCTTGGGATCAGGTTTTTCAGTGCCCACTCGCCAGGGTGCTAGAGCCCTCAGTGGGGCTGAGCTTCAAGGCTAGACAGTAGGGCTGAAATCCTGCCGTCACGCTTGGGTTAATATTAAACCATTAAATGTGCTCAGCTCTTAATAGAGGGGCTGGTTGGAGTCTTAACCCTGTATTTGCTGGCAGCTGCTGAGTGTCCGACTCTCCTCTGCCAGGGATGGCAGTCCTGGCCCTGCTTTGCACCCACCGACATGTTTGCTCTGCAGATTATTTTATCATTTCATTTAATTTCATTTCTTTTAATTTTCATTTCCTCCCCCCTCTCCAGATATTCTCCTGCCTCCTTCCCTGGTCCCAAATCAATCCAAGGCCACCCCGCCAAATATGTTTTTAAAACTCTATTCATTCAAAATCCCATGGTACTCTGCAAAAATGGTGTTTGAACAAACTCGAAATCATACTTTAAAGAAAACACAGCTGTTTAATTACAGCCTGCATGCAAAGCAGCTTCCATCATGTGAGTGGAGGAGCTGGGTGCTGACTGTGTGTTTGGCCTCTGATCCCCTTTAATCTCTGCAGTCAAAGGATTTCGGTTTGATTTCCTTTTATTTCCCCACCCGCCTTGGAATCTGCAACCAATTTGTTGTTGTTGTTTGGGAAATAAACCCCAGGGAAAAGGTCTGGATCCGGCACAGCCGGGCTCACACCGGCTCTTGCCGTGCCGCCTCCTGGTTACCCCATTGCCAAGAAAAAAATCTGTTTTCCCTTTGCCCATCCTGCTCTGCTTTTTTTGGCCTGTCTCTCTCCCGCCCCGAAGGAGCCGATGACTTTCGCATCTGCTGCTGCATCTGTTTTCCCCATCGGGTCCGAGTGTGCTGATAACTTCAGCTGGGAATGGGAACCCACTGCTGAGCCAGGGCTTGGGGGTGAAAACCTTTCTCCAAGAGTCCCTCACTCCAGGAGGAATTGAGTGTGAAAAATAGGGGGTATGTGAATGGTTGGGTGTTCCAGTGGGGCTCGGAGTCCTTCGGAGGTGATAAATCTAGCCTCGAATTTTAGGCAGTGAGAGGAAGATAGGAATGCCAGTTGCACTGCCTCCTTGCATATCGTGTTTTTGGGATGGGGAGCCTGGGTTTTTGGGATGGTGAGGGCAGCAGGCTGCCTGGCTGGTGAGGACGCAGAGATGTTGCTGCAGGCTGCAGCCCCAGGTTCATCCTGGTGCAAATCCAGCGCTTCCAGGCTCTGCCTGAGGGGGATCCAACAGCAGCGAGCAACAAGGCAAATAACCCCTGGCCCTGGATTAAAGCACAGAGCTCCAGGCAAGCCCTGGTTTGCATCCCTGGGGGACGGCCGGGGGGCTGTCCCCAAGCTGCAGTGGCACGGGCTATTGTCCCAGGGGATTGCTGGCTGCGGACCAGGACCACCAGCGCAGCAGGATGAGCTTCCTCGGCTCCTGCAGTCAGTTGTTCATCCAAACAAGATGTGGGCAAGGTGGGAGGGTGAGTGTCCTCATGGTGTCTGGGGTCACCAGCTGTTGGGGACAGTGAGTAATGTCTCCTTGGGCTGCTTTGTTTCCCTGAGGTGACCCTGGGATAACTTTAGCCAGGCTTCACACAATTCCAGCCTTTCCCTGTGCCTCTCCTCGCCCTGCTGAGCTTTATCCCGTGCCTCCAGCCTGGTCAGCCCCTGCCTGGACCCTGCACCCTCCAAGAGCTTCAAGCTGTGCTCAGCTCCAGTCTCCAGCTTTGATTCCCCCTTGGAGGCTGCACCAGCCTTTCATTCCTCTCTCCTCCGCCCGGTGCCTGTGCCATGAGCCTTTCCAGGCGAACATTAAAGCCTTTGTCTGGTTGGGAGTGCGGAGCAGACCATTTAGGAGGAATTAGTGGTTACATTGAAAGGGGAAAATAAGGGCTCCTGGGTTAAATGCACTTTAAATGTCTTAATAATTGCAATTGGCCAACTCGTTCCTCCCCGGAGCCAAAAGCCTGTAATATGGGAAGCTTTTCTCTAATCAAGAGCAGCACCGATACCTTATGTAGGAAGCCACATAGGATGGAGGGAATTATTCCTCAGCGCTGCCTGTCTGTCATCCCCCAGCTCCCGGCTGGCCCCTCCGAACCCGCCGGTCACCAGCACAGCCGCGATGGCTTTGGGGTGGCTTTGGGGTGGCTTTTGGATGGCTTTGGGGTGGCTTTGGGATGGCTGCGAGCCACCCCGGCCCCAGGTGCTGTGTCTGTGGGATTGCAGCCGCGCTCTCTGCCCCGAGCAAGGGTGGCCCCGCTCGTCCCAGTGCCACCCCCCCCGGGTTGTCCCCTGCTCGGGAAGGCCCGCGGAGCCCCGCTGCTGGCTGGCAGCCTGTCAGTGCCATCCAGGTGGCTGGCTGAGCCCCCGTGCAGACACAGCCCGGCTCCCTGGCTCCAGCCGCCGCACAACCACGTCATCCATCAGCGATGACAAGCTCCTTTTGCAAGGAGCCTTTGTTGGCACCCGGTGCCGAGCCAAGCAAGGGGGAAAAAATCGGGCTCGCTGGCTTTGCGGCAGACCTCCAAGGCGAGAGCATCGGCCCCGGCAAGGAGCAGCCCCCTCCCTGCCAGCAGCCGGGGGAGGGAGGTTAAAAGGTGCAGCTTGGAGGAGGTTAAAAGCAAAGCAGCTTTTAATTTATAACGTGGCCGAAGGAGAAATGGTAGCCAAAAAAGATAAAGATGCTGGAATAGCTGGAATTCTCCAGCCGCCGCGACTCCGAAGGGTAAAGCCACTGGAATGTGCGTGTGTGGCGGGTGGGGGTTCTGCTCTGTCCCTCTCGGGGTGTCCCCCACGTCCCCTCTCTGAGAGCAGGGGAGCAGCAGAGGCAGGAGGGGAGAGGTGGTGATGCCCCAGGGTGCCCTGGCACCACGCAGCTCTGTCAGGATTGGGACTGTGGTGTGCAAGTCTGCCCCTGTTCCCAACCCCTCCGGCTGCTTTTGGAACAGAATTGGACCTGCTGCCACCCTGCCTGAGTGAGGGCAGGCTCGGAGGTGCTCCCAGGGCAGGGCTGGGGGCCAAAGCGCCTCCGCGTTTGGGCTCAGGGCTTGGCTTGGGCTCTCTGAGAAGCACAGCTAAAATTGAACGGCTGCCCGAGGAGGAGGCAGCTCCTGCCCTGGAAAGCAGAATGAGCAGGGGCTGCCCCCCAGCCGGCACCCCTGGGTGCACCCCCATTGGCAACGTGGGTGGCAAAGAAGGGGTGCAAGCCAGAGGGGAGGTCTGCTCTTCCAGACGGGCCATAAGGCTGGGTCTGCCCTTTTGCAAGGTCTTTTGCAGCTCGGGTTTCTCAGATCTGGGTAACCTTCAAGCAAGGCTGGCCTTTAGCACCTGGCTGCATCGCTCAGGGCTCGGGCCACCGGGCCGTGACGGGAACGAGCCCGCTCCCCATCTGCTCCCTTCCCTCTCCCCGATCCACTCACAATAGCCCATTCACAAATCCATCCCGGCTCTTGGAAGAGAGGAGGAGGAGGAGAGAAAGAGCCACCAAACCCTGTCTAGATGGGGAAACACCCCCCAAAAACAAGGGGGAGTGACACATTTGCATGGATGGGGCAAAACTCATCCCAGCTCCAGGGGTGAAATGCCTCTGTCGGGGAGGCTTGAGATGGAGCTGGTGCTGCCTGTGCTGCTTTCCCGTGCTGTGCCATCTGCTCCATGCCGGGAAAGCCGGCTGGAGCTTCTGCTTTGGGGTCCAGGAGAGGACAGAGGCCCCCAGCACACCGATGTGCCAGAGCAGCGCTGCCCTGAGGATGCTCGGTGGGAGCCCTGCGTGTCCTGGCTCCCTGCTGGAGAATCCACGGATCTCCCCGGAGCTGGCAGCACCTCCAGCCCTGGGTGGGGGGAAGAAGGGGCTGCTGGAGAGCTGCAAAGTGCAGGGCCTGGCTGTGGGCAGAACAAGGTGTCCCTGTGTGGCTCTGGCAGCGCGCCGGGCGCGGCTCGGCCGCAGACACCGCTGGTGAGTCTGTGAGCGGCTCCGGGGTGGGTGTCCACACCCAGCCCCGTGCTCTGAGCCTCCTGCCCAGGCCCTGCCAGCCCTGCCTGCACGGATGGATGATCTGACCCAGTTATTGCAAACTCCAACCAGCCATGAAAACCAGAGCTGCCTGGGTGGATGGGGGAATTTTGGGGTTTGTTTTCCACACAGGGCTGGAGGCAGAGCCTTCCTAACTCCTTTCCCAAACAGTACAAAACCACCCAGGGCATCCCGGGTGCTGTCAACAGAGCCAGGCTGAGTTGCTGACAGTTATTTCCACTCCCTGGTTTCTCCTTTCCATGGTTCATTTTCCTTCCCTTCATCTGGGAGATGGGACAAGAGGCTTCCTTGATTTTTTTCCCATGGTGTTTTTAACAGCAAATTTTGTGCCTGTGGTCGCTTAATGAGAAGTGTTAAAGCAATGGAGTTTATTTGTTGCTGCACCCCCGGGCTGCCAGGCATCCCTTCCCAACGGGATTGGAAGCAAAATCCAGGATAGGCAGCCAAATTATCCATGTTTTGTTTGTGTGGCAGGGGGCAGCAGCCCTTGGGATGGTACAACCCTGCTGTTGGGATGGAAAAGCCTGGGATGCTTCCCCTCTAGGGTGAAAACCCCCATTTTCGAGTGTTTACAGGGAAATCTGAGGAGACGGGTGCGTATTTCTCCTCCTTCCCTTCCACACTTGCACAGACAGAGCTTCCAGCATCCCTATGGCCAGAGAGGATCCCCATCCCATCTCCCATCCAGATCCCAGCTGAGGGCTGCCTGGCTGCTTTTATCCCAGACTTTAATACAAATAATATCATTACCAGGAGCTAATGGAGCAAGAGTGCCCCAACCTCCCTGCTCCTTGCTGCACCTTCCTTATTTACCTCGAGTTATTTAGGGGGAAAAAGAAGTAAAACCAGGGCTGAGCCCTCCCCCACTCCCACTGCTGCATAATTAGTGCTACAGCAAACCCGTTAATGCCATCCCTGGAACAGGAACTGCTCCAGCCGCTGGCCTGGGAAACAAAAGGGATTTTTTTTTCTCCTATGGCTTTATTGTTATGGGAATACCCAGTGCCCAGGCTCAAAGCCATGTCAGGCAGATGTTGTCAGCCTGAAAATCCCACCTACTGAAACTTCTGAAATCCCATTCCTCTTGCTCCCACTCTTCCCTAGTGCTCCTTCCTCTCCCCACCATGGAGGGTTAGCCCTGCTGAGTGGGATGAGGATGGAGCTCCTTCCTCCTGCATCATCCTGAATCGGAGCAGACACCAGAGGGAATCTCCATGGACAAGCCAGGGAAGTGGTGATGGGGAGGGTTGTTTTCCCTGCTAGAAGCTGCTTTGCTGCTGAAAAAGCTGCTTTATTTTACCTAAGGTAAGTCCCACCCGAGAGCTTCCCCGCAGCAAAAGCTCCGGCTGCTCCAAACCCAGCAGGTCCACCCAGGAGGGTGCCCATGGCCCAGCACGGGGAGTTATTTCATCCTCAAATTAAAGCAGCTCCTCTCTCTGCTCAGCTTTCACCTCGAGACTCAGCAGACACCGCTGAGCTTTTCCCAGCTTGTTAAGCTCGAGCCTGAGCTTTGAAATGGCAGCGCTGTCCCTGTGCTGGGACACCGGGTAAAAACAACGCCAAGGGGATGAAAGAGGATTTGCCATTTTTAGTTGAACTGCTGGAAGTTCTGCTTTTTGGCAATTCATCAGGGCACTGCAAGGAGGGGGCTGATGCGGTGGGTCCCACCCCGTGTGGGTTCCTGGCTTCGGTGTGGTGGAGAGCTCACAACTGTGGAGCTGCTTTAGCTGAAGGGAGCAGCTCTGCCAGATGAGGAATGTGTTGTTTTGCAGCCTATGTTAAATAATTTTTAACCTAGAAGCCATTAACAAATAAAAACTCTGTGGCGTAGAGTGAGGCGATGCTCCTTGTGCTGCTTTTCCATCACAGTGTGCCCAAGGGCTGCAAAAACCAGCTCGGAGGCTCCTCTCTCCTCATCAAATTGAGCAAAACCTCTGGTTTTCCGGTGCCTGGATGTCAGGATGGCAGCAGGGGAAATCTTTTCTCAGATCTGACTGGATTAGGACTCTACAGCCTGAGATTTCCTCTTGTGACTGTGGTTTTTATCACCATCAATGTCCCCACAGATGGATTCGCTGTCCATATAACGGCCTAGGAGATATTTATTTGCTGGGAAAGGAATTAATCCATGGCTTTAATCCTGCTGAGCTTCGAGCTTTGCTGCTGTGGAGCCGTGAGGAGTTCCTCAGGTTAACACTGAGCTCTGTTCTGGGGAAAAAAAGGAAGTAATTTTATTTCCATGGGCTGGTTCTCCCTGCTTAATGCTTCTTCTGCAGCTCTCCCAGGCCCTCTCCATCCATTGCCCAAGGCCTCATCCTTCTGCTCCTGCATTTCTGCACTTGGTTTCCCTGCAGGGAGGTGGGACTGGGAAGCAGGGCTGCTCCAGTCCCTCCTCCTCCTCCTCCTCCTCCATCATCACCTTCTCTTCCTCTCTGGTGGTGCCTCCCCAGGCTGGGGTGCAGCAAGAAGTGTGGTTTCCATTGATCCATCTGCTGCCACGCTTGGATCTCCCTCCTGAGGGATTTGGGCTCACTTGGAGGCTGGCAGCATTCAGGAATCACTCTCTCCATCTTTCATGCTGCCGAAGCTCAGCTCCTGCTGGCTCGCCCCAGGCCCTTCCCCAAAACCCCTGAACGTGTTCAGCACCAGCCCCACAACCCTCTCTGCTGCTCTCCAGCTGGAAGAAGCCTTTATTCCCTCCCTCTGGAGCTGTTTCCAGCCTTCCCAACCTCGCTGACCTCTGCCTCTGGCAGAGCTCTGCACCTTCCACCTCCCAGCCCATGTCCACTGCCACGCACCAGCCATGGCATCTCCCTCTGAGCACGAATCCTGCTCAGCCCTTGGCAAATTCCCGTGCCAGGAGCCGTTAGTGGGAATGTCTTGGCTTGGCCAAGCTCCCTAATTCGAAGGTTTGCCTCCAACACGCCCGTGCTGGCGCCCAGCTCTGCGTCTGTGCTGCCGCGTGGGTGGTGGGGAGCAGGTTCAGATGGTTTCCCTTTATGGAACTGGGGGGGAAAGGTTTTCCTGAGGATTTTTCAGCCCCAAAGCTGCTATTTCTTTTCCATGGATGGAGTCTGGTGCAGAAGCAGGCAGTGATCAGGGAGATTGGGGCAGAGAATTCTCTTTTTGCCAGATCCCAGCTGGTGACAGCAGCCTGAGGTCCCTGGAGTGGGGAGGGGGAGCTTGGATCACATTTATCCAGGAAATTCTAAAATGTGGAGAGTTTTCCTACGCATCCCAGCCTCTCTCCATTGTGTTGCTGCCTTCACCTCCCTCTCTGGGAATGCTGGGGGTTCCTCAAGATGAACCCCTTTGTCCTGGTTGGGGTGAGGGGCCTGGGCTGATATTTATAGGAACTATCTCAGTGCTGGTTCAAAAAACCCCACAGAGTGCCGGGCTGGATCTGTGTTCTCCGGGACTTTCCCTCCCGCATTTGTCAGTGTCAGCAGGAGTAATTTCATAAATATGCTGGGAGCAGGGGTGGGGACTTCACCCAGACTTTACGTCAATGTAAACAGCCCTAATTGGTGCTGGAGCCTCATAATTCCAGGATTTCCCCCCCTCCTTGCCCGCGTGCATCGAGGAAACTCGCGGTGCCAAGGCGAAACGTGTTTTCATTCATAAATCCTGGGAGGGGGGAGCAGGGGCTCGCTGGCATTTCATGCCTGGGGGTGCTTTTTCTACATCCTCCTCTTCACCCTCCTCAATCTGACTTATCACTGGCTTAAAGCAGTGGCAGAAACACGGAGTGCTTAATGGGGGAGTGCTGGGAAGAGAATAAAGCCATTTACTGCTCAAATGCTGTGCTGGAGGCTGCTGAGGGCCTCTGGGAGCCTTCATCCCTCTCACAGCCACTCACTTGATGGCCTCTGTGTGACTGGAACCACGTGAGCTTTGTTAGTGGGGGCAGAGCCACCTGCCTGTGCCCCACCTGGGGGTTTCAGGGCTGGGACAGGTCCTGGGGGCTGTGGGATGGGGGTTGTGCAGGTCTGTTCCTTGGAGTGGGCAGTGATCCCTGTTTTCTTGCTGGCCTGCAGCACCCGGAGGCTGTCGGTGCTTAAAAATCCATCCTGTGCTGGGAAGCAGCTGGGAAGGGAGGGAAACACATGAGGGGTGTCCAGGAGGGAGGCACAGAGCCCTCCAACTCCTCCTGGGCAGCCCCCAGCCCAACACCCCCAGGAGGCAGCTGCCAATCACTCACTCACACTACAGCTCTTTTCTTCCTATGAAATTAGGCTCCTAATCAAAGAAAAAAAAAAAAACTTTGTAGCCCCTGGGGCAGTGCTCTGCTTTGCTGCAATCATCCCTGATCCACAGCAAGGGTTGACAGCCATGGGATGTGGCTTTTTGGGCTGCCCTGCTCAGTGGGCATGGGTGTGGGTGTGGATTTGGGGTCCCAGGAAGGGCAGCATCACCCCTTCTTCTCCTTTCAAACAGTGACTCAGTGGGTGCAGCACGGTGTGTGGGAGGATTGTGGTCCCTTTTCTAGGCTGGGAAAAGAGAAATGACTTCTGATGTCCAGACTTAAATCTTTCCCTCCCACTCTTCCCCAAATCCAGGGCAAATCAGCCATCGTGGCTACGTTTGCTTCCCAGATCTCAGTCTGTGGGGCCGTGATGGATGGCAAAGCCATGCTGGGGGTGCCTAGATGGTCTCTGGGGGGCTGCCCATGGCTCAGACCCCTCTGTTGGCTGGGGACAGCACCAGGAGGATGTGGGTGCACCTTCCAACACCGGGGAGGCTGCTGTGGGTGCTGGATGTGCCTCGGTGGAGCCAGGGGCTGCTGGTTACACTCCCACAGCACTCTGGGCTCATCAGGGTAAATCCAGAACCACACAGGGCTGGGCTCCATCCTCCCCGAGCAGCTCTGCTGTGAAAGGCAAGCCCGTTGATTTAATCCATGTTTTAGCACCTCTGGGCTCCAGTGCTGAAGGGAAAAGCCCGGCAAGGGCAGCGGGCAGGATCTGGGTGTGCCCGAGCGGGACCGGTGCCGGGCACGGGGAGGAGACGTGCTGGCCCTGGTGTCACCCTGCCCTTGGGTCCTGCTGTCACCCTGCCCTCGGGCCCTGCTGTCACCCTGCCCTCGGGCACACACACTCTCAGTGACGCCCTCAGCCCCCTCGCTGACTTTGACGGATTGCAGATGTTTTCTTTGCAGCCCGGTCAGTGCGAGAGGAGCGGCTCCGCGTCCATCGGAAGCGCTGTAAATCACCGCGATGGGTTCCTCAGAAGGGCTTCCAGCCGGGGCCATAAACATCTTGCCTCGGGCCAATGTGACATCCACGGAGCTCCCCGGCCGTCCCCCCGGCCGGCGCACGGCTCGGCGGCTCTATCCCATCCAGCTAGCACTCAACAGCTGATAACTTTTTCCCGCCTGCCTTTTCTTCCAAGAGTTGGGCTGTTCTTCAAACTCAAAAGCTCAGAAGGGCCTCCAGCCAGGAGTTTAAAGCCCAAGAAGAAGGTTTTGTGAGCTGGGTGGTTTAGCAGTTACACAGCACGTGCTCCGGGACCCCCAGCACGGGCCAGGTCCCCCCAAGCAGAAGCTCAGGCCCTCCCCGGTGTGCAATGGCTCTGGTGACTTTGGAAAAGGAAATTTATTTCTACTGGCCACAGCAACTCCCACTTCTTTGGGGAACCAGTTTAAAAAAAAATAAACCAAGAAACCTTTGAGCACAATTAAATTTTTTAAACCGTAGTCATCCCCTCTGTTCTCCAGTGATTTCCCACCGGCAGGGTTAGGAAATCATGTTTTACATCATTTTGGCTGCTGACCCTTGTGAGAGCTGCTGGATTTCTGAGAGGAGCTGGAAGGGATCTTCTGAGCTCACCTCAGCCCAGGCAGAAGGAATTGTTTCGTGAAGAGGTATAGTCAGCAGTTTGATCTAAAGAAAATAGCATGGAAAAAAAACCTCCTGAGTGATGGATACTCTGGTTGCACTGTGGAATGTCAAGTCTTCCGTGAGGGAAAAAATTTCCTGTGAGCACTGCTCCTCTGTGCTTCTGGGTCCTGTGGGACCTTCAGGGAAGGGTTGGCCTCCCAAAAAGTTTGTAGTGGATGTGGTCTGATGCGGAAAAGTACGAACAAAGGATTTTAATTTAAAGTTGTCATTATTAAATCTCTGCACACAGTTTCATCTGCAGGTTGTGGCACCCTCAGCAAGATGGCCAGAGTCACAAGGGAGATGGTCACAAGGGGCTGTGGGACCATCATGAGAGTGGGAGAGTTTTCCTGTTCCTTCTTCTGGTGCTCTCAGCAGGGTCTGGCTGTGATTTTATCCTGGCTCCCAGTGGATTTTTCCATATGGGTGGCTGCCTGGCATAAGCCTCTGGCACAGCAGAGCTGCCTGTCCCGGGAATGCTCCCGAGAGCCACACTTGGCCTGTGGACAGGTATCTGCTGCCGTTTACAGGCAGGATCCTGCCTTTGATGCTCTGCCCCTGTCACCTCCAGCTTTCCTGGAGGATCCTGGGGGATCCTGGGGGATTCGGGGGCGGCCCCATGGCGGGGTGTGGCCCGCAGCATCCTCGCTGTGCCATCCCACCGCAGAGCACCGCGGTGCAGGTGAGCTGCTGGCGGCCGAACAAGCCGGGAGCTGCTCCCCCACCTCCCGCTCTCCCTCCCCTCCCTCCCCGCGGAGCGTTTGGACAAATAAAGTTCGGAAAAAATCCGAGCTGGAGCTGCTGACTCCTTGTGCAAGCGGTTTAAAATAGGCCACGCTGTTCCAGGCTGGCGGCAGCCAGCTGGCCCCGCGGCCTCCCCGCTGGAAAACAACCGGGAACAATAACACGGGAGCCCCGCGCCGAGCCTGTCACCGCAGCGCGGGGACGTGACCTGCTGCCACCCGGCCTGCCCGCCCCCGACACGGGGCTGAGGGACTCTGGGGGCACCGCGGGGCTGGCAGGAGCGGGAGGGCAGCTTGGGGATGTTCCTGAGACATTTCCCTTTGCCGTGCAGGTGGGATGGCAGGGAGGGAGCGGAGGGATCACCATCGGGAGGGTGGGATGCGCTAAGGAGCATCTCCAGTGACATCTCCCCGCGTTGCTCCGGCTGTGCCCGTGTCTCTGCCCCAGCGGGGTCCTGGGCAATCCCCCCGCTGCTCCCATTGTGTTTGTGGATTTTGAAGACAAAGCGGCGGTGCTGGCCGGGAGCCCGGCGGGAAGTGGCCCCAGGTGGGCTGGACAAGGTGCCGGGGGCAGGCCCGCGTCCCCCCGGGGCCGGCCGGTGCCTGAGCCCGCGGTGCCTTTTCCGTGCTCGGCGGTCCTTCGGGGACAGGAAGGGCTGCATTGTAAGATGGCCTTCCAGGATTTCCTCCAGCAGCCCTTGGGGCAGGATGCGGCCGTGCACCAGCTTCCAGGGTAGCCTGCAGGGATGCTGGGGTGTCCTGGACACTCTCCACAGCTCCTTTCCAAGCCAGCCCCAGGGCAAACCCAGCTGGTGTGGTCCTGCTAAGCACAGGATTGGATAATGGCTCGGGGGAGGGCTGAGAACCCAACAAGGACATGAGAGCCCCATTAGCCCTGAGCTGATCCAGCTCGCCCAACAGACCCATTCACCACCCTGGCCCCCCAAAAAATGTGTGAAGAAAGCCGTGGGATCCCAGTGCAGGTGTGTTAGCTTAAAGATGATCCTTGGCAGTCTCGTGGAATGATGTGGCAGGGAGAACTCAGCTGAGCACAGAGCAGGAGGAGCACAGTGCCCTGAGGGACATCCTGAACCGCAGGTGTGGTGATGCAGTTTGTAAGGGTGTGAGCGAAGTTCCTGGGCTCCCAGGGGTCCAGGGATGTCACCATGTCACCCCACCCCAAACCTCCCTGCACACACAATGAGAGTGTCCCTGCCTTTCTCTCTTGTCCCTGAACATCCCTGCTGGCATCTGCTTTGCTTCCCTTTGTCACGGTGCTTGGATCATTTTGGATCTCCCTTCCAATGTGGTCCGGGAAAGCGGGAGAGCAAAGGATCCACCCACAGGGACAGAGCAGCTGTTGTGTGCTCCAGCAGCACATCAACACTGTCTTGGGGCATCAACCAAAACCTCTCCAGGGAGTGCAGCAGCCTCCCTGTCACTGCCATGAGGGACATCAGTGCTGCCACTCGCCCTCCTTGCCCTGATGATGGCCATTCTTTGCTGCGAGGTTTAATGGTTGCGTGCAGCTTGCCTCAAAGAGCTCTGCACCTTGGCTGGGGGGAGGAGGAGGAGGATTTGGCAGCCGGGAGCAGGGGGATTAGCAGAGATTTGTTGGATCTCAAGGAGAGAGGTGCCAAGTTTTATTTGTCAGAGCGGGAGTCCTGCAGGCAGGGGACCCCTGAGGATGCTGCGTGTCCCTGTCAGCTGGATGCAGCACCCAGGGCTGGCTGAGGGGGCTTGGGGCTTTCTCTGTGGGGAACCCCATGGGCCAGTGCTGGGGGGAGATGCCAGGGAGACAGATTTTGGTTTGGAATAACCACAGGCTCCTGGATGGCATGGGGGTGTCCTGGAGGATGGAGCTCTGTGGGGCAGCACGAAGTGGAACAAACGCGACTCTCCTTGAGATGTGCAGGTTAAAGCCAGCTTGGGTTTAAGCTGAGCCCATGCGGTGCTGGTCCCAAAATGCCCTCGGGATGCAGTTGGGAAGCAGGGAAGGGGTGAGCTCGTACCCGGGGCACAGGGAGCCTGCAACATCTTGTGTAACAAGGAGCAAGCATCAAAGGGAAATGCCTGAGCGAAGCAATAACCCATGCTAACAACAGAAAAAAAAACAAAAAACCCAACCCTCTCCCCTTTCATTTCCCTCCCTCCCCTCTTGACCTTGAAGAATGCTGGAAGGTGTCATGTCATCAGCATTTCCCAGCCGCTGGGAGCTTGGGGGGGGGGGATTTTTTTCTTCCTTCGGGGCACCCTGCCAAGAATAACAGCCGACTCCAGCAGGTCGGCACAGGAAGGGAACGGCTGGAACCTGATTTGCAGTCAGACGCTCGGAGAGCCAGAATGCGTTTTATTGAAGAGGTCTCCAAGGAGGCATAAACCTTTCCCCCCCACCAAAAAAAAAAAAAAAAAAAAAAGGGAAAAAGAAAAAAAAAAAGCCTTTCCGATGAAGCTGTATTTTTTATACGCATTTTTAAAAGTCTTTAAGATAAATTTGCTTTTGGGTCATACTGCTGGTGTTGATTTAGGGCAGGAGCAGGAATAGGGAGGAATGGGGTGCACCCTGATGTGAGGCTGGGGTTGTATGGAATCCCTTGGATGAAGGGATTTATTTTCCTGGTGGGATCAGGCTTCGTCTCTGCTGCCTCCAGCAGGGCCAGCACATCCCTTGGGATGGATGTGTTTAGCAGAGGTCAGAGAGAGACACAGGCACAATTCCTCCCAGGAAGGGGATGTTGTTTGCCTGAGAGACAACCTGGGCACAGGTCAAGAGGTCCAGTGTTCCCATCATGACCAGTGCTCCTGTGTCCCACAGTGTGGGAGGTGTGGGGGGCACTGAGACAGTCTGGAAAGGGAAAATCCCTGCTGGAAACCCAGGTTTGGTCAGGAAAGGGATTAGCAGGACACAGGGATGCACCTCAGCTAGACAGACCAGACAGGAGCTGGCAAAGGAGGAAATGTTTGGCCCACGTGGAATCTCTGGGAAGGTCTGGGCTCACATTCCTGCAGATTCCTCACCTCAGTTTCCCCAGGTGTGACAGCTCCAGTCTGTGTCTGAAGGGATGTGTCCACCATGGCTGATGGGTTCCAGTGCCATGTGGGGAGGGTGACAGAGGTGACAGGGTTTCACCTGGATGGTGGCACCTTTCCCAGGCATCCCTGCTTGCCATGGTGGGGCTGGACCCTTCACGGGCTGCTCTGGCTGCTCCGTGACCATGGATTTCTCTCCTGTTATTGCCAACAAAAATCTTTCCAGCACAGGAGTTTCTCTTTTTGGCTACACAAGGGGACACTGATTCCTGGTCTGTTCCATTGTTTCCTGATCTGTTCCATTGATTCCTGATCTGTTCCACTGATTCCTGATCTGCTCCAATCTGCCTGTACCAGCCTGCCTTCAGAGGAGAACAAAACCAAACCCTATCCATTGCTTGGCCACCCCAAGGCACAGGAGGATCTCCCAAACAAACTTTTCCACCAAATCTTAGAGGGAAGACACTGGAAGCAGCCCTTGATCTCCATCTCTGGGGTGAACCTGCTGAGCTCCCAGCCTTTTTTCTTCTGATCTCATCTGCCAACTCACTGAATCCAGCAGAATATTCCCACTGAGGAGCACAGGCCTGGCTGGGGTTGTTTGCAGAGCTCCATCCTTGGGAACATCTGCTACCGTTGGCTCGTCCCAGCTCCAGGTGGCTTTGGGGGAACAGTGATCATGGGTGGTCGTACCCTGCTGAGCCACCCTGGGGGTGCCACAGGGTTGGTGACAACCATCCCTGGGATCTCAGGGTGCTGCTGGCTGCGTGCTGGGCTGGCAGCTTGGCTCCTCCTGGCACGGGAAACACCAGGGAGGAGCGGGATCTGAGGATGAGGTGAAGCCCTGCAGACCCCCAGCTCCCTTCTAATTCCTTTCCCAGCTGCTTTTCCTCATCGCCATGACCAGGCTGTAACCAGAGCGGGTCAGCGTTTTGCGGATGGAATGTTTTTCCATCGGGAAATACGGATTTCTGTGGGAACATCTCAATTTTGACCAAAGTTTTCTCTCATTTTTAGGGGGAGTGGGGGAGGGAGAATACTTGAAAGCCAGGCTTTTCCAGACTTTTACCTTCTGCCATTGCTTTTGAGATGAGCACAGAGGGTGGTTGTGCCATGGGAAAGGTGGGAATGAAAGGTGATATGGGAATAAAACCAGGGTTAAGGACAGACCACAGTACCCTTCAAAAATAGTAAGCAAGAATATTTTTGAAAAAGTCAAAATGAAGTGAACTGGTGGATTATCCTCAAAAATACTTTCACTCTGGAATTTGGAGTAAGATTTGGGCTTTGTCTCTCTCTTCCTCTGCTGGATTTGTCTTTTCCCAAGTGGTGTTACTCGAACATCCCTGACTCCCAATTGGGTTTGACATCCCGGCAGGAGGGAGAGGCAGTGCCAAGGGAGATTTTCATCTGGGCAGGAGCTGTAAGCTCCATCTGCCTGCCAGGGGGATGAGGGTGCTCGGCTCCAGCCCCAGCTCCAGCCCCAGCTCCCGTGGCTGCCCTGCGGGGCAAATCCATCCTTGACTGGTGAATAACGGGCTGGGAATAGAAAGCTGAAACCAGAGACCGCGTCTTCCCGTTGCATCTTCGGAGTCATGTGAGAGGTTCCTTCCCTCCCATCCCACTCGGCAGCAGCCAGGGCTTGCCTAGAAATAGCTCCTGGCACTCACGGGGCAGGAGCTCGACCTCGCCCCGTCCCGGGGAGCCGATGCCATGCACGGCCCTGCTGTGGCTCCCTGCAGCAGGGCCCGGAGGCCAAGCAGGAACACAGAGGGCTTGGAAAACCCTTGGAGCTTGAAAAACACTTTGTGCTGCCCACAGGGGATGCCAAGTTGCTGGGGAGGGTTTGTGCTCTGGAAAGACACAGGGTGCAGAGTCCGTGCTTGATGCCAGCACCCAAGGGGAGTGCAGGGGTCTGGCTGCTGCTCCTGGATTTTTACTGCTCTGCAAACTGTTATTATTTGCAGTGACAAACCTTTTCTTCTCTTTTTCACCCCCCCTGTTCCCTCTCCTCTCCACCCTTTTTTAATAGCAGCCTCTAACAGCCACACTCATTCTTCTTTGTTGACACGGCCCTTTGGCATCAGCACTTGGCATTTGCGGAGCTGCTCGCCCTGGAAAGGAAAAGAAAAAGAAATCTCTTAAAAAAATAATAAAACCTTATGAAAAAACCCCACAACCAGCAACTGGGCCGTTGTGCCTTGCAGGGGACGTGACTCCCTCCTGCCTCACAGGACAAGGGGACATGGGGGGAATGGGGCACTGGTCTCAGTGGGGGTGAGCAGGAGGAGCAGCACGAGGTCAACACTGGGTGCCCACGGAGGGCATGGAATGAGGGTGCTGGATTGTCCCCTTATATTAATGGACTCACAGGGTGCTCCTGGGGATCCTGGTTGGGCTCAGCCCCTGTGACCACCATGCCAGGCACTGGATGTGTCCCCACATGGCTTTGTCACCTGGCTGTCACAGGAGCAGCAATTTCTTTGCTACAGCTTGCTGGAAGTGCCTGGCAGAGCAGAGAGCCTCAGAGTGTCCGCGCAGGGCTGTGGTGGCAACCAGTGGTGCCCTTTTCTCCCCAGAGTCGCTTTCCTCCTTTCTGCTAAGTGAGGACCACCCCAGCAGCATCCTTCCCTCCTTCCCTCCTGGCTCAGTCTGCAGCTGTGATTCCAGCACGGGCTGGCCGTGTCCCCTTCCCCTCCACCCGTGTCACAGCTCCCTGTCACCTGTGCACAGCTTTCCTTGGGTCATTATTTTTTGATTGCAGGCTCCCCGCTGTGCAGAGGCAGATGTTCCTGCTCACACCAGCTGGGATCTTGGCTGGGAGCATCCTCGACTCACCTGCATGGCCATGCGAAGGACTGGGGGGAAAGAGTTTGCAAGCAGGAGAAAAGCTGCCTGGGCTTTTCCAGTGAGAGAACAGCGAAAAAATCAATGAAGTCAGTCCAGAAGTTCAAAGAAAGGTTGAAGCAGCAGATAAGGGATATATCCCCACTATTTCCATGAAGCAGCCCTATCTCTCCCATTTGAAAAATCAGCACCAACTGAGTGCAGAGATCAGCTTTTTTTTTTTTTTTTTTTTAAAAAAAAAAGGAAATAAAATCTTGCCGAGACAAATACAGCTGTTGAGGGCAGAGTTCAAGGTTGCTGAACCCCAGGCCAGTGTCCCAGTGTCCTGTGGCAGCCACTCTGCCACCTCCACCCTGGGCAGGTGACACCGTGGAGCTCAGACTGGCCACCTCGTGCCTCAGTTTCCCCAGGTGGCACAGCAAGGGGATTGTCACCCATGTTGGCCCGCGGTGGCATTTAGATGTCCCCGCTGGATTTTGAACAGGGGTGATGATGGGGCTGGGCTGCTCTTCCCAGTGCCCTTCCCTGCCTGGCTTTGCTCTCCAGCAGGACACCAGGAGCCCCCGGGCCGAGGTGGGAGCCTGGATGGGCGCCATGGAGGCAGCGGCTGTTCTGCCTCCCCGGCAGAATTGGGAATTGCCTCCTTGGAGAAATATTCCCTTTTCAAACACTGAGGATTATCCAGAGGGGGTGGCTGGGGCAGCAGTCACGCTGTCTCGAAGGCACTGTGTTGTTTGAAATGCTCTTTAAGGCACTCGATGACTCACAGCAACAGCTGGAAGGAATAAGCAGTTGGTAATTTCCATATTAACCTCCCGCTCCCAGGGATGCGGGATCTGCAGCACGTGCCTGCTCCTCGGGGTGCCAGGGAATGGGTGCTGCTGGGGCCCATCCTGCAGGGCTCCAAGGGCAAAGGGGACTGGGACAGGAACTGGGATAGGGATAGGAACCGGGATAGGGATAGGGACAGATGGGGATGGGAATGGAGATAAGGATGGGATGGGGATAGGGATGAGGATAGGGAGAGACATAGGGATAGAAAGGGGGATGAGGATGCAGATGAGGATGGGAGCGAGGGTGAGGATGAGATAGGACAGAAATGGAAAAATAAAGTGGTATAAGGATAAGGATGGCAATAGAGACAGGCACAGGGATGAAAACAGGAATGGGGATGGTGACGAGAATGAAGATAAACTTGGGGCTGGCAGTGGGGATGGATGGAGGAATTGAGGCAGGAGTGGGGATGGAAATGAGGATGGGAGCAGGAATGGGAATGGGGACAAGGATGGGGATAGGGATGGACCCAGCACCTTGTGGGCTGCTCTTGCATCCATCCTGAATCTCTGCCCTATACAAGCCGGGGCAGCCCCCCCTGCCCCTCGAGGCTGATCACAGCTGTTTGTACAGCACCTTGCACAGCTGGTGTGACGCAAGACAGGGCCTGTCCCCTACCTTGTAAGGGACATCTGTCCACGGGGCTTGTCTTTGAGCAAGGGGACAGCTCTGCACCGCAGTCAGGAGGGTATAGCGGGACATTGGCCATCCTGCCCTGCATCCCTCTCTGTGCCGGGCTCGGAGGAGGAGCAGACCTGGCTGTCACCACCCCCAGCCCTGGGGTGGCTGTGGAACGCCAGCTCTGGCAGGAGGGCTGAGCGCCGGCGGGAGCCGCGGTGGAAAATCCTGCGCTAGGCTCGCCTTGATCCCCGCGCGCCCCGGGGGACGCGTTTGCCGCCAGGGCATATGTTTCCAGTTCTTACCGAGGCCGACTTGAGAAATTTTCTCTCCCTCCCAGCTTCTCTGTTGCAAACAGCAACCGCAGGGCCGGGGCGGCACAGGGTGATAAATGAGCTGCTCTGTCCGGGCGCAGCCAAGGCCCGGGAAGCCGCTCCGAG
>VZSR01000393.1:2111964-2126036 GCA_013398615.1 Brachypodius melanocephalos
GCGGCGGCGGCGGCGGCGGGGGGAGCCGGGCTGCGGCGGGGGGCCACGGGCTGGGACCCCGCCGCGCCGCCGCGCCGCGCCACCGGCCACCCGGAGGAGGAGGAGGAGGAAGAGGAGGAGGAGGAAGGGCCAGCAGCCGGCTCCGAGCTCTCCGAGCTGTCCGACGCCGAGCCCCTCTCGGAGCCCGAGGGGGCGGGCGGCGCGGCGCGGGCCCCCCCGGCGGCGGGGAGCGAGCGGGGGGCCCCCTGCTGCTCCTCGGACAGCGAGATCAACATCACCAGCGAGGAGGAGGAGGAGGAGGAAGGCAGCGAGCGGCCCGCTTGGGCAGCGGGCACCGCCTGCTACATCTGCGGCAGCCCCTTGGCACCCGGCGCCCAGCACCGCGTCCACGTGCAGAAGCAGGAGAAGACCTCGCCGGGACCTTTCTTCCCGTTCCTGTGGCTGCACAGCCCACCGCCGGGCGCCCAGCCGCTGTCCCCCACCGGCAGCACCCTGGTGTGTCCCTGCTGCTTCGCCTCCCTCATGCAGCAGTGGCAAAGCTTCGAGCTGGCCAACGTGCCCGTGCTGCAGCGGCTCTACGTGGTGCCCCTCAGCGCCGGGGCCATGCCCGCCAAGGGCCGCCGCGGGGTGAAGGAGGACGGGACGGGCATCCCGCCCGTGCCCGAGGCTTGCTACCTCTGCGGGGAGGAGTGCGGCAAGGAGGCGAGGCCGGTGGCAGCCAAAATCACCAACGGCAACGCGAAGAGCACCATGCATTTCCCCTTCCTCAGCCTGCTGCCCTGCCCGCCCGGCGCCAAGGGGCTGAACAAGCACTGGGAGGTCAGCAGCTGCCGCAAGTGCTTCGGGGTGCTGCAGGACCTGTGGGCCATGTACAGGGCCTGTCACAACGAGGAGCTCATCTCCTCCGTGCAGAGCTTCCTGGGGAGGTACCACCAGGTCTTCTCCGCTGGTGACCTCGCCGGCCACCCCGCTGTCATCAAGCCCGGTCCCACCTCCGTCTGCTACATCTGCGGGGCTGAGCTGGGAGCTGGCAAAGAGTTCCAGCTCAACGTCAACCCTCCGGGGCGATTTGGGGAGAAGGAGCCCTTTTTCCCCTTCTTGACGGTCTACCCGCCCGCCCCGCGGGCCAGGCCGGCCGACTCCACCGGGCTGGTGGCCACCTGCATCCTGTGCTACCACGACCTGCTGGGACAGTGGCTGCAGCACGAGGGCAGGAACTCCCACCACCCCAGCAGCGCCTGGTCCCGGCAGTACAAAGTGGAGACCTTCGTCTGCTTCTTCTGCCGGCAGGAGAAGAAGCGCTGCCTTGGATTAAGAGCGGTGCAAGTGGCCAGGCTGCCCGTGTTCCTCTACACCCTGCGCGTGGCCAACAGCCTGCTGGTGGACGATGGCAAGCAGCTGACCATCGGCGCCTGCGCCGAGTGCGGGGCCGTGGTGCTGGCTGGCAAGAGCATGACCCCGCCAGAGCTGCTGGCAGTGGCGCCCTCGTCACTCCTCCCCAAGGTAAGGCAGCTGGCCCAGACCCCATCCTTCCTTTTCCCAGCGCTTCCCACCTCTGGAATCCGGGAGGAGTTGGAGCGGTGACATAGATGGATGCTCTTCTTTTGGGTCTGGTTCCTGGGGGTGGATGCTAATGGATGAGGTGCCTTTAGCAATGAACTTTTGGAGCTGTCAAGCTGTGAAGGAACAGATAAAAATCCTTCCAGGAGGTGGGAAGAGCCAAGGCCTGTCCCGTTCCAGAAGTGTCCGTGTTGTTGGCAGCTTCTCATGAGGGAGGTGGGAGCCAGGACAGAGGAAATCCCAATCCTGTCCTCCTTGCCCTCAAGAGTGCTCAGAGGTGCCAGAGGGGCGGGAGGGCTGCCTGGCCTGCCCTCCGTGGGAGCATCCTTGGGAAGCTGGAAGGAGCTCGTGGGCTCTGTAGGAAACTTCCCAACTTATCCTCAGTTTTACAAGGTGCCTTAATGAAGGGATTTCCCTTGGAGAAGCCCCAGTTTTTCCCACAGCTGATGGATGAGCACAGGGCTGGGTGTTCCCCACCCGTGCTGCTCTGGTTATCCTGCAGTGAGCTCTCCCCAAAAGCCCTGCAGCCCTGAAGGGTGTCATGGGTGTCATTGCCTGGGTGCTGCCAGATTCTCCAACTGTTCCTTTCTGTGGCTCCCCCTGGGGTTACACAACTTGCTTTGGGGGCATCACCTCAAAAGCACATGGCAGAGCAAAAGTTTATTCCTCCCAAGCTTGTCTTTCTTGTGGGATGGGGAAATAACAGCTTTTTACCCCCAAATTTCCATTTTGTGGGAGCTCTCCAGAGCCACCGCTCGGGATCACCAAACCAGGCCCCAGGCTGGGCTCTGTCAAATGCCAACACCCCAAATCCCCGAGGTCATTTTCAAAGCCTTTCAGCTCCATCCACAGCCAGAACCCTGCAGCTCTCTGAGGCACTGGCATTTTCTTTAGAAATGTAAACCAGTCCTTCCAAGACAGCGCTCCTTCTCTCTCCCGTCGCTCTCCCTTGGCTGCTCACAAATATAATTTCCCCTTCAGCTGTGCTGGCTCCTGAACTGGGGGTGGATGCTGCTTGGAAAGCCACCAGGCAGGAGCTGCATTCACCTGGAGGGTGCCAGGATGGCATGGGAGGTTAGCTTGGCACTGGCACTGGGAATCCTCTGGAAGCTGTTGCTTTTGGGTGATTTCCTGGGTGGTCCTGACGTAATTTTGGGTCATCTGTGACCATGCAGGTGGTTTATTTTCATGGTTGCTGGGGTGCGTTGTGATGCCCATGTGCCTGGTGGCATTTGCAAGGCGAGCAACCCATGGTGCTGATCCAGGGGTGATGCTGGAGTGCCCCAGCAGAGCCCAGGTGGGTGCAGCTGATGAGAGGGACATCATCTGCTTGTCCCCAGCTGGCTTTTCAGGCCTCTGCCCCCTTGGTGTCCCCAGGCCACCTCCTGGGGACATTATGAACAGCACTTCTGTTCCAGCAGGGATGCTGAGTGCTCTGGGTGCTTCCTGTGGGGTTCCTTAGTGACCCCCCCAGATCCCAGCATTTTTCAGTCCTCGTCCCCACTGGCCCCAGTCCCCAACTCCCACAAGGACACAGAGTGTGTCTCGAGGAAGGGACACTATTGAGTTCCTCCCCTTGTTCCTGAGTTTGCTAATGAGCAAATTAAGGGGCTGCTGCAAGGGGCTGAGTGGCAGGAGGCACAGCAGAGCTGCCTGGGGACACGGTGGCCAGCTCTGCCGTGTCCTGGTGGGGACTCTGGCTGCCCAGAAGGTCCTGACACATTCTCCCTCCCTCTCTCCACATGCTTTCCAGCAGTCTGAGACCTCACAGATGTCAAGGTTATTTAAAACATGGCTTAAAGCTTGGGTAGGGCACTTGGTTAATTTAGCTGTACCCTTGTTCAGCCACGCTTGCTGCTGAAAGTCACCCCAGATGAGCCTTTCACTCTTGTGTGACGCCCAGGTCCCTGTTCTGATGGGACCAGGCTGGATGGAATGAGCCTGAGCATTTAAAATCATCTCCTCAGTTCTCCTTTCAGCTCTGCAACTTCGTTTTTGGACTGCACTTGCTTTTTCACACCCCCTGCATGCAGCTGTGGTTTGCTGCTGTCCTGCCTGTGTATGGCTGACACAAATGGCTCAAAGCTTGAGGTCAATACCCCAAAAGCCACCAGATATCCCCACATCTCCCTCTTTTAGCAGGGCAGCAAGAGCAGGATGGGGCTAAGCTCGTCTCTGTGACAGTGTGGAGGTGCTGATGAGGGACCTCAAATCTGAGGCTTGTCAGGAGGGAGGAGCCACTGATATTTTGGGTGGGTGGTGCCCCTGCTGCTGGTTTGGTGGTGGGGAGCAGTGGAACAAGTGATGCTCTGTGGAGGTGTGGTGGTGCCTGGAGTTCTCCCTGCTGCAGGAGGATCTGCTGGAGGTGAGCTCTGCAGAGCCCTGCTGTGGTTGAACCCTGTGTGGATTTGGGTTCTCCCCTCCAAGAGAAAATGGCAGTGCTGGGTGTAGAAAGGGCATCTGACCTGGGCATCCTTTGGCTTGTCACCCTTGGTCCCCAGATGCTCACCAGGGAAATAAATGGATTTTCTTTCCAGCTGTGCCCCTTACAAGGGGAAGCTGTGTAGATCAATGCATTTATTGGTGCAGGGCTCTGAGTTTGGGGTATCTAGGTGGGATATCTTCTCCTGCTGATCTGGATGAACTGCCTGTGCATCCCTCTGGGATGTGGATCCATCCCAGGAGGAGCCGGTTCCTCGAGCAGTTGCTGTTGGGAGTGGTGGCTTTAAATAAATGACAAAATGCCCAGATTTTGTTGCTTCCCAGAGGTGACGGTGACCTGTTCCTGGCTGGCTGTGCCTTCTCAAGTCACCCCCAGGCTCTCCAGCCCTCTCCACAGGGGTGAAGTGCTGCATTCCCAGCTCAAGGGCTGCTTGTCCTCAGCCTGTCTGGCATTCTCAGTGTCCTGTGTCCACCAGGAAAAGCTTCTCCTGTCTTCCAGCTCTTCCCATCTTCACCTTCCACTGCTCTCTCTGCACTCATCTACCTGTAAAAGTGACTCCTCTTGAGGCTTTCTGTTTTCTTTCTCCCTTAAATACAACTTCTTGGAAATACTTCCAGGTGTCTGGAAAGCTCTCAAATCTCAAAGCTCTACCATAACTCGAGCACAGCTGTTCAGGACAACCAAGTGATCAGGCCCAGCCCACATGAGTTCATGAATGGCAGGTCCTTGTCATCTGATGTCCTGTGACAAGGTGACCCACTCAGTGGGCAAGGGAAAGCTCTGGATGTTGCCTGTGTGGACTTTAGGGAAGGCTTTGGCAGCATTTCCCACAGCATTTCCCTGGAGAAACTGGCTGCTTATGGCTTGGATGGGTTGCTGTTCCTTGGGTAAAAACTTCTCTGTGTGCTGGGCCTGGAGAGTGGCAGGGAATGGAGACACATCCAGTTGGTGGCCGGTCACCAGTGGTGTCCCCAGGGCTCAGCATTGGGGCAGCAGAGCTGGGGAAGGGGCTGGAGCCCCAGGAGGGGCTGAGGAAGCAGGGAGAGGGGCTGAGCCTGGAGAAAAGGAGGCTCAGGGGAGACCTTGTGACTCTGCAAACCTCGCTGACAGGAGGGGACTGCCGGCGGGGATTTGGGATCTGCTCCCAGGGAACAGGGACAGGAGGAGAGGAAACGGCCTCAGGCTGGGCCGGGGGAGGCTCGGGTTGGATTTTAAGGAAAATTTCCCCACTGAGAGGGTCATCAAGCTCTGGCACAGCTGCCCAAGGCAGTCATGGAGTCGCCATTCCTTGAGGGATGTAAAAGGTGTGGCTCTTGGGGACATGCTGGCCTTGGCAGTGCTGGGGGAACAGTTGGACTCGATGATCTTGGAGGGCTTTTCCAACCTAAACAAATCCATGGTTCAGTGTTCAGTTTCCTTTGGTGCTGTGGTGCCGTGGAGGTGTTGGCATCATTCTCCTCAGGAGCAGCTGGATTCCACTGCCTCTCCCAGCCTTGTCCTCAGGCCGGTTTCTGGGAATCACATGGTGTTTTCCATGCCCCATTCCCGCTTTTCAGAGCACACCTGGGGCTGGTTGTGTGGGGCTGTGGCTGACAGGGCACAGTCAGGCCCCAGGGGCTGAGTTCACTGTATTTGCTAATTGCCAGCAGTGCTGTTGGCTCAGCTGGAGATTTGGCCCCTTCTGCGGGTTCCCAGCTCCAAAGGTCATGGCTGCATTTCCAAATCACTGCGTCGAGCTGACAGCTGTTGGTGGGTACTTTCCTTTTGGCTTTCGAAAAGGGTTTTGGGCAAAAATCAAAGAGTTCTTGTGTTCTGCGCTAAACCTTGTCCCACTGATGCTGAGCGGCAGCCAAAGCTCCTGGATGCCAGAAAAGCAAACCCAGAAGGCGGGGAGTGATGCCTGAGCCCTCCTCCTGCATTGCACCAGGCCAAATTATGGGATATTTGGGTGCACTGCAGCATGAGAGTTAAGAGACCTGTGTAGGAAAAGGCACCTCTGCCTTCTTTGCATCTTTTAGGGATTTTGGAGGAAATCAAAACCCTTCTGGCCACTGGCAGTGTTTTGGGTGGTGGTGCTTTTTCGGCCAAGCTGATGGCACCTCTGTGTCCCCACCCCAGTGTGGGCTCCAGGGGGGTGGCACAGGCTGCATTTGGCTTCTCCTCACCCCTTAAATAAGGAGCAGAGCTGCCCTTACTCATCTCAATCTTTTGCCTTCCAGCTTGGGCTGGTTTTGGTGGTTCTACCTGTGCTTGTGGCAGTTTTTTGCCATCACGAATTCCAGCAGATTCAGAGCAAAATCAGGCCAATTTAAGCCAACTCCATTGGGATAAACCTGCTCAGTTTGCAGCACGTGGAGTTGTTTTTAGTGAGGCCTAGGCTGCCTTTGAGCAAAGCAGCTGCTGCAGCCAGCACCGAGCCGGGCTGGCATTTTCGGGTGAGATCTCAATCCCGGCACGGAGGTGGCAATATAATCATGATATGACTTCATGTCTCAGGCCACGGCCTCCCTGGGGATCGTGTTCCCAGATGGCAAACAAAGAAACAACACTGGGAAAAATGTGTCCCGGGCTTTCTGCTGCCGCCGAGGTCGGGGCTGCTTTGCTCTGTGGGAACTCGCAGCTGGCTGTCCCTCCTCATCCTCACCCGCCTGTGTCACTGGGGTGGTGGCTTGTCCCCATGGGGGTGTTTGTCCTTCAGCCACGCTGTGGGGAGCAGCACAGGGGTCTTTGCTTTGGCCAGGCTGACCTTGCTGGACCAGCTGTCCGAAATTCCAGGGCTCCTGCGCCGCTGCCAGCGCCGCGTCCTGCAGACCTTGTGCTGACTCCACAGCTCACCAGCTGGCTGCTATATATTTATTTTTCACCCTGCCCTCTCTGCTCTTTGCTTTCTCCCTGCAGGACTGGCAGCTTGGGCAGGCACCTGCCAAAAGTGCTGGTCTGACACTGCACCCCCCGAAATACCCCCTGTGGGCACCCTGGGGAGAGGGATCAGCTCCACTCTCACACCAGGCAGTGAAAATGCTTTTGCAACTGCTGGAGCATCCTCTGGAGTCGCAGCCAAGTCGGGAGATGGGGTAAGGGGACGGCTGGACAGTTCTGGCTGCTGTGGCTGGACAGATGTTTTGTCCAGACACTCGGCTTTTCTCAGCCATCCGGGAAGCTCGGTCGCAGAGGGCAGCCTGGGATGCTCTTTGGCTGCTTCCCAGCGAGAAGGGACTTCCCTGCACAGCAGCGTGGGTGACTGCTTTTCCAAGTACATCAGGAGCTGGCTTTTCACCCTTCAGGATACCAGCTGGGTCCTGTCCTGACAGCCCTGTCACTGTCCTTGAGTGGCAAGGAGCTGTCTCCATCTCCTGAGCAGGTTTTGGGGACCCACGATGTTTTGGGACACAGAGGTTTACCAGGAGCCTGCTCACACCTCTCTGCCTGCAGTAGGTGCCCTGGATCTGTTCCCATGCTGGTTTCTGGGGTGGAGAGGGCTCTGTTTGCTCCCTGATGGCACCTTTGGCTCCTTTCTTGGAGACAGTCCTGTGCTGTTGGGCAGCATCTGGCCAGATGTTCCTCCCTGCAGCAAAAGGCCTGTGCCACATCATGCCATCCTGGCCTGGAAAGGATAGCATGGCAACGTCCCTCTGGTGTGTCAGGGGGACACTGCCCTTCTTGGGGACAGCCAGAGTGGGGATTTGGAGGCACATTCAGGAAGAAGGTGAGGTGGGAGCACCCCTGGGAGCTGCGGCAGGAGCCCTGCTGGTGGTGGCAGCCTCCCAGCCCGGCTGGGCTCTCTTCCTCTGGGAGCAGCTGGAGGTGGGAGCCTTTCCAGCAGCACGATTCCCCCGGGCCGTGTCCCAGGGCTGTGACAGCCCCGCGTCCCCACGGCCAAGGCGGGTGGCAGCGGTGCCTCGGGCGTGCCTTGGCTCCTGGTGGTGCCGCAGAGTGCCACGTGCCAGCCGTGCTGTGGGGACTGCGGGGCTGCTCCTGTGCCAGAGGCATTGCTCCTGGCTATCCCAGCCTGGTTCCCTTCCCCAGGCCGTGTGGAGGGTGTCAGAGCCCCGGTGCCAGCCGAGGCTGCTGCGGGCAGGTCGTGGTTTGCTGCCGGTGCTGGGTGAGCAGCTGCTGCAGCCTCTCCCCGGCACACATGAGCCAAGCCGTGCTGTGGCTGGATAAACAGCTCCGTGCAGCTGCTCTGGCTGCTGTGTGGCTCCTTTTCCATGCTGGATCTTCAGCAGCGGGGCAGGGATGAAGGGGATGGCTCCAGGGTGGATTTTCGGCTGGGCTGGGAGAAGGGTGACGTTACCTGGGTGCTCTTCGCAGCCTGGCGTGGGTATGACGCCGCTGCTCCCTTTTTAGTTTCCTTCTTTTCCTCCCCCCTTCCACGCTAGCACAAGTGCTGCCGGGCTTTAGTAGCTCTTGGGAGGCTGAAGTCATCTGTTTACCCACAGAGCTGGCGCTTGGAGCAGCAGCTGCCCCGGTTTTCCCTCTCCAACCTGCCGGAGAGGTGCTGTGACCTGCCCTGGGGCAGAGCGAGCCCTGGGCTGCCTCACATCCCATACATCCCATCCCAGAACATCCCAGAACGGGGCTGGGGTGTCCATGCTGTGGTGGTGCAGGTGTGGGAGCTCCCTCCATCCGGAGAACTCCCAACACGCTGTGTTTTGGTGGCCATATCCAAGCACCGGTGGCACAGGGACCTGCTGCAGGATTTGTCTGGGGTTATTGTGTAACCCTGGGCACACCAGCTCAGGAAATCACCATCTGCCCTGATGTTGCCTCTTCCCAGCAGCTTCTGGCCATGCCTACCCTGGTATCCTGGCAAAGCCAGGTCTTGGCAGGGGTGAGCAGCTGGGTTTTGGGGCTGGCTTTGACCAAGAATGCATGGGGAGGGTCCTGGCACCCCATATGAGAGATGTGAAGAGGGCAGGAGGGCTTGCAGAGTCTGGTTTGCTTTCTCCCAGTGAATTTTTTTCTTCCACTTTAGAGCTGAAACAAGGCTGAGCCCCAGCTGGGATGAGAGGGAAGGTCCTGATGGGAGAGGGGTGGTGGCCACCCTGCAGCCAGGGGCATCCCCCCCCTTGGTTTGGGATGGACAGCTGCCTTCCCTGGCCAAATGGCAGGAGCCTGGACTGCTCCCAGGCTTCCAGCCTCTCTCTGAGCCCTTCAAGGCTGTGTCCTGGCATGCTGTCACCCAGTGTGTCCCCAGCACCTGCTGTTTTGGGGCTGGGGATTCCTATTGTGGGTGCCCATCCCTGCCTGCATCCCATGGCACAGCCTGGGCTGTGCCACAACTCCATGCAGGGGGAGTTTTCCCAAAAACCAAGACCCAAGTTTTCCCAAACCAAGACCCTCCAAAATGGTTTTAATTGTCCTCCCCAGCTTTGCCCCTCCTTGGAAATGGGGAGTGCATCATCTGATGGATCCACGGGGCCACCAGCAGCCACCTCTGTCCCTGGAGACACCAGGGAGGGACCTTGGAGCTGGGAACATTTTGGCAACAGCCAGGATGTGTGGCTCTCACTCAGTGTTTTGCAGCCTTGGTGGGACAGACAGACTCAGGAGGGAGGGACACACAGACAGCTGAGGGTGTGGGGCACACAGCAAATCGCCACCATCATCTTCCAGCTGCTTCCAGCGTGTTTCTGGAAAGGGGCTGACTTCGGTTGGCTGTGAAGCTTTACATCGAGTGATGATCAAGTGCCGATGATCCCAGTTATTATGCTGGCCAGGAATAAGTGTATATTTATATATATTTATATGGATTGGTGTCTCTTGCCCCCCTCCTTGTCCTCACTGCTAAACCAGCCACATTTTCTTCTCCTCACCGCTCCCCTCGGCTCTTGGAGCAGGCAGCAGGAGTTACCCCGGAGTGAAAACACTGCAAAGACAAGGACTTTCATTTTTCCCTGGAGGCAGCGGTGCCAAGGTCAACCCGGTGTGGGGACAGGGCTGGGTTTGTCACTGCTGGCCCCGGTGTGGGGCTCCCAGGGGGCGGGGGGAGCCGGCTCTGCTGCCTGCAGACAGAGTCCAGATGCTCCGGCTGCGGCGTCTCTGGAGGGGGAGATGAATTCGCTCCTGCCGTCTTCTGTTTTCAGTCCAGAACATCTGCACAGTAACTGGGAAATCTGGGCTTTCTCCTGCTTCTCAGCCAGGTCCTGTCAGCCCTTTCCTCTTCCAAAAAGGGGCTTGGTGGTTTTTTGTTGGTTGTTTTTTTTTTTTTTTTTCCTTTTCTCCCCTTCCCGCTATTGCTTGTGCTGTGTAACCTGCTCCCTGCTGTGCATCCTGTCAGGGCTCTGCTTGGATTTTACTCCACAAGGAGCATTTGGAAGGACCTCCCCATCTCAGCCACTGCCTGAGCTCAGGGATGTGGATCCCCAGGAGCAGATTTTCCTGAGGGTTTGTTCCCTTGTGGCACTGGGATCACCCAAGCTGTTGTATCACTCATTCCAGTTTTTTTTTTTTTTCCCTCGCTGATCTCCCTGTTCTCATGCTGATCCTGGAGCCTGGGTGCTGCATGCTCTGTGCTTGGGGCTGCACAACGCCTCCCAAAAGCTGGCACTGGGAAGCATTTGAGGCTGCAGCAGGGTGGGGGCCACCCTGCTCCCTGTTCTTTCCAGCAGTGAGTGGCTTGGCCAGGCTGGCCCTGGGCTGGCCAGGACAGCTCTTGGCTTGGCAATGTCCCACACGGCTGAGGTTTGTTCCGCAGCCCTGGCTCGGGCTCCTGACAGGGCTCTGGTGGGTGCTGGGCACCTCCTTTTCCTTGTTGCTTCTTCCACCATGCCATGGGGACCCTCAGGAAGCATCACCCCAATAACTGAAGCCCTGGAGGAGGAATAAACCCTGCTGTCGTGTCCTTCCTCCCTTTCCCATGCACAGACAGTCTGTGCTCTCACCCTGACCCTCCCCACTGGGGCTGCTGGGGTCTGGTGAGCCCGAGTCAGGCTCCATCCTTTATCCATCCCTGCTCCTTCTCCTTCACTCACAACGATTCCCTCCCTCTTTTCTCATCTTTTAGTCCTTTCGCTGTGTTTTTCCCCACCCCTTGCTGCCCTAGTTCTGGCTGTGCTGGCTCCGTGCCCGGTGCCCTCTGCTCGGAGCGGAAGGAAGGGCTCCGGGGAAGGACGGCAAGGCCGGGGTGATGCCAGCAGGGGTTTGTCCTTGGCTTGGGAAGGACTGATAGACAAGGGACTGACCCCCCAGAGGGGCTTTGGGGCCGTGGATATCATAGGTGCTGTTCCCCCTGGCCGGCAGGGGTCTTGAATGATGCAAAGAGACAGTGGAGGAGGGAGACGCCACCTCACTTTGGGGACCTTGGGACAAGGACACAAGTGGTGCTGCCCCCCCTTGGGTTCCCTGCTCCCAGAGGAGGGGGAAAACCCTCAAGATGAGGTGATTTTGAGTGGACTTGAGGACCCAACAGGCTGCCTGGGGGGGTTGGCTGGGCAGGGTGGCTGCGAGCTTGGCACCCGCAGGCACCTGGAGGAGACAGCATGCCCGGTGTCCCTGTCCTGGGGACAGCCACACGGCGCTGCCCTCACAGCTGCTATTTCTGGCCAGCCCGTGGCCTCTGCACCGCAGCCACCACCGCCGGGGCCAGCAGCTGCTGCCCTTCCCCTTCCCATTCCCTCAGAGGCGTGGGATGGATGGAGACAGGATGAGGAATCCCCCCAGCGTGGGCAGCAATCTCAGTCCCTCCTGGGATCTTCCCCGCAGCCCCGTTCTCCTCCCGCTCGGAGCCGGGGCTGTGCCTCTGTTTGGTGGGCGGCTGTAAAAATAGCGCTTGGTTTGAGTTAGGAGGGTGGCGGGGAAGGGCCGGGAGGGGGCCGGGGTGCAGGGGGAGGTCCGGTTTCTCCCTTTCCTGGAGGAATTAGGGAGGCCACATGCTGCCAGGAGTGTTTGGCTGGTAGAGGCAAGCGGAGGCTCCGAGGAGGCGAGCAGGCGTCCGCACAGATGGAAATTTGATCACCCACGGCTCAACAGATTGTTTGATTTATTTTAAAATCAAGCAGATGGCTGCAACAGGAGTTTGTTTAAGTTCAGCCCCGAGCTGGGCCAACGGCCAGGATACTCGGGGGTAGGCGTGCCAAAAAATGTTCAATGACTTTGGTCATCACCCACCTCTCCTCCTCCCCCTCCCCTTCCCTCGCTCCAGCGCGCACACCCCGCTCCCCCTCTTATCGCATCCTCGCCTTCATCTCTTGGCTCCCGCATCTCGCTTTGTCTCTCCCGGCGGGCGCAGCCTTGCCCTCCGCTTTTCCTCCCCTTCCACGCGCTCCAGAGGGTTTAACCCTTGCCCAGCCGTCGCCTGGCCCTGGTTCTCTTGTGCTGGAGGGGTGTAGAGGGGTCACCCCCAGTGGAGAGAGGGAGAATCCCCATCCCTGGCCTCTCTCCTCATGCCTGTCTTCTCTGAGACCAACCTGGAGGGTGTGGTGACCTGTGGGACCTGGCTGGATGCCCAGAGGGATACCCTGACCCATACCCTGACCCCCATGGCTGTCCCTCCATGGTGGGGATGGATCCTGGTGTCCCCCCACCATGCCCCAAATTGGTGGTAGCCTGGATGAGTTGGGGTCCCAGCGGTATGGGACCCCCATCTTGGGGTGTGAGGGGTGACCTGGGCATGGAGCAGAGGCCCTGCTGCAGCCCCTGGTGGCTCTGGATGTGTTCCTGGCCTTGCTGCCATATGGCCAGCAGGGAAGGGGCTGGAGGAGCTGGTGGGAAGCAGCCTGGGATGTGCTAAACTGCTGTAAATGGGATGGGGCCTGCTGTGCTCAGGGCTTTAAATCACCCAGTGCCACCAGGCTGGCACTGCCCGGGAGGGTCTGACCACCCCAGGCTGGCACAGGGTCCCCATGTCCCCCCAGCCTGCCAAGGAGCATCTGGGGTGCTGTCTGTGGCAGGGACAAGGAGCTCTCTGCATCTCCTGGGACAAGTGGGTGGGATGCTCCAGGACCACCGGCCATCCTTGGTGGCCTTGGGATATCCCGGTGCTCCACACCAGCCCCCAGCACCACGGCAGGCTCAGTGCACCCTCTCTCTGCAGGCTTTCCTGCCAGAGAATCGCCCATTCTCCCATTTCTGGGAGCAGGACAGCCAAGCTGTTCCAGGAACCTTCTCCCCAGCTCCCCTCTCCTCCCCACGGCAGGGCTGGGGGCTCTGGGTGCTGCTGGGAGCCGTGCGTGGGGCTGGAAGGGGTTAAGGCAGGCAAAGGAAAACAAGAGTGCTGCAGGGCCTGGGTGGCTGACAAGCCAAACAACTGTTTTTGACTCACTGTTGCTGCCTTGCCAAGTGCAATTGCTTCCACATTCCCATCCCCTGGCTGCAGGGGCGCGGGGAGATGTCGGCTTTTTGCGGTCAGGAGGGGAAGGGGGATGCCGGGGGGAGCAGCACTGGGAAGGGCTGGCTCTGCACTGCTTTTTCTCAGCTCTTCTCTCTTCAATTCCCCTCCCTGGAGAGGGGCAGGAAGGGGCAGGGAAGGGGGTGATGCTGCCAGGGGGGTGGTGGTGCCTGGGTCACTCAGGCCAGCTTCTGGTGGAGCATCCCTTCTGCCAGGGTTAAAGGTGGGAGAGGGAATGGGGAGGAGTAAAATGCACCCCCAGGGTGTCTATCCTGCCTTTTCCTGCTGTTTGTCTGCGAGGAGAATCCTGAAAAGTGGCTCCTTCCCTGGCAGGGGGTGGTGGTGGGTGTTGGAGGCCAGCAGCACCCATTTCCCCCCCTGCATCCCGTCAGGAGTGGAGCCCCACATCCTCAATGTCCCTATTCCAACAGGGATGGGAACGATCCCATTGCAGCCCTGCTCAGAGATGTGGGGTCTCCTGTGGGGCTGGGCCCCCCACCTTGCCTGAGTGGGGGCAAATCTGTCCCCAGGGTTTAGGGGACACACACAACCCCAATAAAACTCCCAGGCCTCCAAGTGCTGGTGCTGTTGTGTTGGAGGCAGGAAGAAATAATTCCTTGGAGAAGAGGCTGGGGAGTTACAGCGAAGATTTGAACTGCTCAGGGTCGCTGCTTTGTGGAGTTAATTATCTTCTGAGTCTGGGGTTTTTGAGTGTTTTTTGAGTCTTTTTTTTTTTTTTTT
>VZSR01000393.1:2132032-2145157 GCA_013398615.1 Brachypodius melanocephalos
GCACCCCAACCTGGGGTGTGCATATGTGCCCACCCTTGGGGGGCTTATGTCTGGCTTGTGGGGGGCAAAGGGTTTGGGGTTACTGGCAGCACGAGGCTCTGTCTGTGGGTGATGGGGGCACCCCCTGGTGCTCTGCCGCGGTGCTGAGCTGGGATTTGTCCGCCCAGTGAGAGATGCTGGTGGCCTGTGGGGTGACCCACCTGGGCTTTGCCAGTCCCGGTGAGGGCAGGGAATGCCCAGAGCTCGGGGCAGCGCACCGGGCGGGGGTGTGCTCGTGCTGTCTGTCCGTCTGTCCGCACCTCCTGCAGCTGCTGCTGCCCGCTCCCTGCCAGCCCAGGGTGAGGAGGGCGGCTGCCTGCGCCGTGGCAGGGTGGGTGCCAAGCCTCCAGCCCGCCTTGGCCGGAGGATCCGTGTGCCGGGCCAAGAGCCGTACTCAGAGCGCTCCGGCAGCGGTGTAAGGTCACCGTGACTGCCAGCGAGGTGGCCCTGCCAGGGCGGGCTGGCTCCTGCGTGCCAGGAGCCACCAGGGGGTGGCAGGAGCTGCACCTGGGGTCACCGAGCTGCTCGCCAGGTGAACAAATCTCATTTCATGGGCGCAGGAGGCAGCTGGCTCTGCAGGCATCCTGCTGCCCGGCATTCCGGGGGCTCTGTTGGACAAGGGACTCCTTGTCCCCAAGGGGATGCAGTGGCCTGGGGTGCCCATGTCCTAAAGGTGGGATGTGGCAACAGGGGACAGTGCCAGCTGCTGGGGTGGGCAGTGACATGGGGGTGACACTGGATGATTAGGGCACCTGTCCTGGCAGCAGAGAGGGAACAGAGTGGACACCCCAGCACTCCTCGTCCTTGCATGTGGGGCTGGCTGTCCCCATGCAGCCCCATGTGCCATCAGGGTGACCGGACTGGTCCTTTTTGGTGTTGTTTCCTGCCCACCAGGTGTGGGGAGCTGAGGAGGAGTCGTGCCACCATGCCAGATGGCCAATGCTGCTGTCTGGCCGTGCTTGTCCCCATACAAAGTCCCAGCCCCACACTGGGGGTCCCTTCCTAAGTGAGTCACCACAGCTCTGCGTGTCACAGGGAGCCACAACACGAGGCAGGGACCCCCCAGGACAGCCCACCCCCTGCCTGTGCCCCACCATCCCTGCCAGCTGGGGAAACTGAGGCAGTGGGGCAGGAGGTGGCTTGCCCAAGGGCCCCAGTGCCAGGGCTGGGGAGAGCAAACAGGATTCTTGGCACGGGCCACGCTCTGCCTGCAGGCCAGGGCTGCTCTTTGCTGGCTGTGCAGTTTTGCTGCTGCTTTGCACCCCAGCTCTGGCTCCCTGGGGGTTGTGCCTGTGTCCCCACAGGTGACACCCCTGGCCTTGGCGCTGGTGAACGGGGCAGTTGTCCCCCCCCCGGGGGTGGCTGTGCCCGGCACTGTGTGTGGCACGGAGAGCAGCTCGGCCTTGGCCCCCTGCCCGCTGCCGTGCCCTTTTCCAGAGGCAGCTGCCTGTGGGCACGGCTTGGCAGCTGTCCCTGCTGCGGGCTCGGCAGGGCAGGACCCTGCTCCCCTGGGCTGCCGGGTCACCTCCGGTCAGGGCTGCAACACGCGGGGCCACCGCTGTAGAGAGTTTGCAGTTCTCAGCTGAGCCGCGGCTTTTTCTCCCGTGTTTCTGTGCCAGCACCATCCCTAAAGCAGAGCAGGGCATGAGCAAGGAGCCGGTTCTCCCCACCGTGCCGAAAAGTCCCTCTGGAGAGGCGCCCAGTGGCGTCACCCCTTGCAGAAGCGATGTGTCAGCTCTGAAAGCCCCTGGTTTTCCACCTTGGAGCTGCGTGCGGGAGGGGGCGGCTCTGCCCCCGCTTCCTGGGAGCCCTCGGGGTGGTGACATTCCCCGGTCCGTGCTTGGTTCCGTGCATCCCTCCCCTCCCAGCTCGCTTGCCAGCTAATGGCGCGGCTTATTCCTATGGCTTTTTAAGTGCTTAATGGCGCGCGGGGCTAATGATGCAGCTCCCTCTGTTCCTGCCGCCTGGATGGATGGATGGTGTCGGATGGCGCTGCCCCAACCCCCGGGAATGGGGACAGGGACGAGGAGGGGCCCAGCTGGTGCCCCGTGGAGCTGGGGTTGGGAGCGGGGCGTCCGCCTGCCTCTCCTCCCTCCCCTGCACGGCTGCTCGGAGCAGTAATGTCACCATAAACGATATTTATCACGAGGTGATAAAAATCTATTTCCAGCGACCTCTTGGAAATGGCCCTCGTAAAACCAGGCAGCAGACGGAGGCAGGAGGCAGACAGCAGGGAGGGGGCACGGGCAGGGAAATGGCTGTAATCAGCCACGGAGCAGAGGCTGGATCTGCCGGGGAGCCGGCCCTGCCATTCCCGACCCCGGGAAATTGATGGCAGCCGTCAAGGCCAGAGGGCTGCCCGGGCACGGCTGGGTGGATGCTCGGGCATCCCAGGGCTTCAGCATCCTGGGATGCAGCATCCAGGCTGTGAAGGGAGGGCCAGAGACGTTTTTGTCTTTTGGTGAAGAGGATGGGGGTGTTCTGTCCATCCCGGCGCATTCCCAAAGTGACACCTGAGGGATGCTGGGCTGAAGCTGGTCCTGGAGCAGCAGGTTGGGATGGGATGCTGGGCTGCCAGCTTTCCTCCAGTGTTCCCAGCCATAGGGATGGCCCCCTCCACTGTCAGGCACCGCTGGGTCACCCCAGTGCCCCCCATATCTCTCCCGGGGGGCCCAGAGCCCCTCCAGCTCCATCCCTTCAGTGCCGATGGCCAGGTGCTGATTCAGCATCCCAACGCTAATTACTGAGCCCACGGTGGACCCTGGCTGTAAATTCTCCATCCGGAGTGGGCTGGGTGGTGGAAAACCTCCCTGGCTCCTTTCCCTGCTGACCCGAGCAGGCACTTGTGATCCCATTAATTCATTGGGGTGCTGAGTTGGCAGCAGGTGTCTCTCTCATCCTCCCCCACCCTGCTTTGGAGGTTTCTGCCCCCCAGGAATCCCTCCTCCCCTCAGAGGTCATTCCTGGCTGTGTGATGCTCAGCCCAGCTTTGTCCCCATGAGCACTGGGGACAGCCTGTCCCCATGGCCCCAGATGCCGCTGATCTGGTCATTCCTGGGGGCTTCACCAGGCTGAGGGGACAGAGGACACCTTTTTGGGGCTGGAGAGGTGGAATTTGCTCCTAAAAATGGGGACAGTGCAGGACCCCCCTCCCCGTTGTCCCCTGGGGGAGGAGACTGTGAGGGAAAACAGCTCCCAGCTGCAGGGTCTAATCTGCTGCCCTGATGAAGAGACATTAATCACTTAAAGTAATTAACCAGGTGGGGCATTGGCTGGACCCCCCCACGTGTCTGGGTGTCCCCTGCCTGGGGTGGCTGCCTTAGGGGGGGACACGAGCTGGTGAGGTGGGGACTGGCTGGGCATGCAGCTCCTGGCCATGGATCTTCATGTGCTGGGGGGGACAGCAAGGACGATGGGGACATCCAGGAGGATGGGAACATCATGTGCAGAGCCTCAGGATCCCCGAGGGGGGACGCGGTGCCGCTCAGGGACTCGATGCCACCGTGGGGCTCTGCGCCCACCCGGCCGGGGCGCCGGTGACACGGCGGGGTGTGTGTGGCAGGTATTATCCTGCATTAGAGTTTCCCCTTGCAGATGGTTCACATTTAATCCGCGGCTTAAAGCAGCGCCGGACCTGGCGGTAAGTCCGTCTTTAGATGGCAGGCGGGAGCCGGGAACGGGCGCTAAGCTGCCCGCGGGATGGAGAGGGGGGACACGGCGGATCGAGGGACACGGATTGAGGCTTTAATGCCACCGTGCCGCGAGCTGATCCTCCGTGGGATTGCCGTGACGTGTCCCCCACCAAAAGGGCTGGGGACTCCCAGATGTGTCCCCTCACCCAGCAGAGCCGTGCTGCTCCTCCCTGCCTCAGTTTACCCCTGAACACGGCGGGGATTGGCGTGTGTGGGAATGTCCCGAAAACATGAGCCGCTGTAGGGTGGGTGGGGTTTTCCGGAGTGAAAAGCCCCTTGTGGCAGCCTCCGGTTCCCATGGCAGGTATTTAGGGTGGCGGAGAGGGGACAGCGGTCACAGACTGTCCGGCAGCTCTGGAGCTGGAGGTGGGTGAGCTGTGCCGGGTTGTGGTGTCCCGGAGATGGGGATGGGGAGCAGGGGCTGAGCAGCTGCGTGTCCTGTGGGATCTCACCAGGATTTGGGTGGCAGACACCAAGCTGCATCCCTCCCATCTCAGCTTTGGGCCCCGTGGTCTCAGGGGACCTAGAGCCAGGGCTGGGGTGTGGTGACAGAGGGAGGTGGGAGCTGCAGGGACATCTGAGGCCAGGGGGTGACTGCCCCAGCCAGGGCAGTTTGTCTCAGTGTGGAAGGGCGGCATTGCATCTGCTAACTGGAGTCTAATGATGACAGCCAAGGCTCTGTGCTGCACAACCTTGAGGAAATCCTTGCGGATTTGAAAAGGCTGATTGTTCCCTGCAGGGCCGGCACCAGGAGTGGCAGTGCTGTTGCTGCCAGCCCTGCTGGCCATGCATGGGCGGGATGCTCACGTCCTCCTCTGCCTCAGTTTCCCTGCCTTGAACGGAGGCTGAAGGGAACATTTCCCAGCCTGGCAGGGACTGGCAAACACGAGCTGGAAATGAGTGTCCCCACGGTGGGACAGGGACCGAGCAGGATGCGGGTCCCATCCTGCCCAGCCAGCCTGGTGCTGGGGTGACGGAAGGATGAGCATGGAGGGAATTTGATGTGGATGTGGAGCATTGTGGAACACAGCACTGTCCGGGCACGGGGTGGAGGTGCTGACATCCCCACCCGGCACGGCTCTTCCCACAACATGTAGAAACTGAGGCACGGGAGGTGACACGGCGTGGCCAGGGCTGTCGGAGCAGCGAGCAGCCGCAGGTCCCCACGCCCAGAGCCCCAGAGGAGCTCGAGGAAAAGCCGGGAGCGGGCGGCAGCGTGCCCCCCGCCTCCCCCTCCATCACCTCCCTGTTCGCTGGCGAACAAATGTCTGTTCTTGCAAAAAAAAGAAGTGACAGGGGTCGGCGCAGCGCTTTCCACATGACCTGCCCGGGAACAGAGGACGTCTTTGTTAATCCAGCGAGCTGTCAGTTCAGCCTCTTCACAAAAGGCATAAACCACTTATTGCTGCTCTCACCCCTGACCCCGGATCCGCCTGCGCGCCCTCCATTGTGCCGTCTCGAGGAAGCTGGCAAACAATTTTCGGCTCCGGCTCCCCCGTCCCCGCCGGCGGCTGCACGCGGGGGCTGCCGCTTGCCCCGCCGGCGTGGGGAGCCGCTGCGGGGGACCCCCCTACACACACACACACACACACACACACACACACACACTCACACACTCACACACTCACACACAGATATACACACACAGCACCTCCCCCGGCCGCATCTGCGCGCCCGCCGCCTCGCCTGGCAGCTGCTGCGAGGGGATGGGGGCTGCCACAAAGGGAGCACCTCCCTCCCTCCCTCCCTCCCTGCAGCCGTGCCTCCCTCCCGGCGCTGCCGGAGCAGCTGGCCGGAGCCCGCAGGTTTCGGAGAGGAGGTGCTGGGTGCTGCGCCCCGTGGCCTCCCGGCCGAAACCCTTTAATGAGAGGGGACAAAAGCTCCTTAGGGTCCCTGGTTGGGACGGGCTGGGACGGCGGCTTTAGCCAAAGCCGCTTATGGCCCGGCACAAAGCCGCTGGGAACAGCCCAGCTCCTCGGGGCTGGCCTGGATGGGGTGATGCTTGTGCCCCGCCAGCCTCAGAGTGCCCGGGGGGTCACACGGGGTGACAGCCGGGACAGGGGGGGATGAACATGTGCCGCTCACCCTGTCCCCTTGCGCCCAGCACCCGGACCCCGCGGCGGGGCCGGTGTGCGCTGGAGCAATTAGATGCAGTCACTTTGGGGCTATATATAACCCAAATTGCTGCCTGCAGCTCGTTAGCTGCTGTCAGAGCCGCTGTGGCCGCGGCGCTGAGGTGGTGTCGCCGGGGGGGTGGCGGAGGGGGGCGGGGCTGAGAGTGACACAGGGACCCGCTGGTCTCTGGGGATGGGGCATGAGGGGGGCTGTGGTCATGCTGGGGGGGGCCACAGGGTCAGATCCTCGCTGGGGATGGGGTCCCAGGGGATGTGCTTCACCCCATGTGTTGCACCAGCTTCTGCTCCGTGTGGTGCAGGGTGGCTGCAGTGACACACGGGGGTGACACAGCCAGGCCTGTCCCCTTACCTGCTGTTCCCCGGGCTCAGCCAGAGTGACTGTGCTGGGGCATGGTGCATCCCTTGCCCGTGCCAGCAGTGTTTCCAGCCTGGTCTGCCCTCGTGGCATCCAGCCTGACCACAGTCTCCAGCCCCTTCCATCCGTGGGCTCTCCGGCACGTCGCGGCTCTGCGGCGCACCCCGGCCCGCGCGGCACCTCGGGCTGTCTGGGGGCAGCTGCGAGATGAGTGCGAACATATTGTGTGGGCTCCTGGAGCAGGCGTCACGGTGTCGCTGCTGGAGAGCGAGCGGGAACCGCAGCCCTGCCGTGACAAACGGCCCCGGCACAGCCGCAGCCGTGCCCACGCGGGCGCCGCGGAGCAGCCGGGACACGGAGCGGGATCCGGGTGGGCAGTGATGCTCGTGGGCAGACCCTCGGTGCACGGTGTCACCTGCCACCACTCCCTCCAGCTGCATGAATTGCCTGAGGGGCCACATCCCCGTCTTGGGAAGGGTTAACTGTGATAACTCCAGACTGTGTCTCAGTCTGGAGCCTTTTGTTTCTTTCCTTTTTTTTTAATATATTTTTTTTTATTTTTTTCCCCTTCCCCTCTTTAATGAGGAGTTAGCACAACTGTAATTGTAGGTTCCAACTTTCTGCCAGCAAACACGGCTGAGAAACTTTAAATACAGTGGAGATGCATGGACCCAGCCACCACCCCTCCCGTGGGCACACATCAGGGCCAAGCCATGCCACCAGAAGGAACCCCAGCTCCCCAGGGGCACCCCAGCCTACTCTTGTGGGAAAACTCTCTGTTTTCAGACTGCTGGGACAAGGATGAGAAGGGCAGAGGCTTCCTGGAGGGAAGAGCAGCTGGAACCGTCTGGGGGAACACACGGCAGGGGCTGTGCTGTGATAAAGCCCCAGCAGGAGCCAAGGGGCTTGAGGGGCCTCAGCGACAAAGGGAACTGGGGGGAGGCTGCTCCTGCAGCCCTCAGCACTCTAAAAACACCTTTTATCCTGAGCACCGCCTCCAGGGTCTGGGGGGAGCCGGGGGACAGCGAGGGTTTGTGTCCCCCAGGTCTCTCTGCAGCATTCTCTGCATCCCCTGGGAAGTGCAGGATGCAGCCCCTCTGTGCTGGGCATCCTCACCTCATCCCTTGCTCACTCACAGGAGCTGGCATTGACGCTGTGCCAAACCCCGTTGCCGGCGCAGCTGTGCCGGTGCTTGCCGGGCTCCGTGCCCGCCGCCTTGCCGGGGCGATGCCAGCCAAGAGCCAAAGATTGCATCCACCCCCGGTGCCCTGGCTGCTGGCAGCGTGGGGATTTTCCGGGGTGCTGCCACCCGGGGAGGGTGGAGGTCGGGGCGGTGCGGTGGGGGCTTTGCCGTGCCTGCGGCATTCCCGTGGGCGCTGTTTCTGTGGGTGGCATCGATGCTGGCACGCCGCAGCCCGTACCTGCAGCAGGGGAGGCAGGATGGGGAAGCCACGTTTTTGGGTGTCCCGAAGGCACAGGAAGTGTTGTTGGCATGGCCTCCTGCCCTTTGCTTTCCCACTCCACCTCTGCCATCCCAAAGCTGGGGGCAGAGCTGGCTGGTAGCCCAGTGATGGGAGCAGAGGGAATGCGCCCTTGGCGGGGAGGGACACACTGGGGACAGTGAGAACATTTGATATGGGGACATTATCCCCTGCCCTTGATGCCATTCTGTCTGGACTGCCATGCTGCCTGCCCTGGGCACCATGCTGGTGGTGACACGGCTGATGTGGGATCTAGCAGCGCCTCTCTGTGCCTGTCCCTGGAGGCCACCAGCTCTGTTTTGACCCCACTCGAGCTCTCCACTTTCTTCATACCTGCTGGGGTAGATGGGGACAGATGCCATGCAGGAGGGATTTGAGGAGTGTCATACCGTGGGGCCATCCCTGCCAGCTCTGGTTGGAGCCTTTTTCCCCATGGTTTTGTCACTTGTGCAGCTGGCCTGCATGCCAGCTCCATTCTGCCTGTGTTAATAACATCACATAACGGTGTCACATTGCTGTCACCTCGCTGCACACCTACCCCTGACCTGGATGTGCCTGAGGCTGTGCCCTGTGTCCCTGATCCCTGTTGTGGATGTCCTGGGAGCTGTTTCAGGCTTGTCCATCTGCGTGTCACCAGCTCAGCGCCATTCAGCAGGCACAGATCCTTGTCTCCTCTCTCCATCCCTGCAAAGATGTGGGATAAGCATCTCCCAGAGCCAGGAGGAGCTGAGCTTCCCCACAGTGGGACATCAGGGATCTGCCAGCTCTCCCCTCAAATTTCTGAGCTTGGTGGCAGAGCACCCTTCCCTCCCAGCCTCTTCCCAAGCACCTCAGGGTGCTGCTTAGCAAATCAGCACCCAAATCAACCTGCTCACCTCTAATTGGGGGTGAGTCTTTGAGGACGTGTCTGGGGAGGAAGGCCCCCACTCCAAGGGGCTGCTGCCATGCTTTATCTGGGTGGACAGATCCCTCCTAATTGAGCAGATATTCCGTGTTCGCAAACAGATGGCTCCTTTGCATCAATTATTCCTTATCTGTGTAACCGGGGATGATTTGCTGACAGATAGCGCAGGGTGAAGTTAAAGCAAGGAGGCGGCCGGTGCTCCGTGCGGAGCCTGGGGGTCCCAGGGGACACGGGTGGTGAGGGGGGGTGGGATCCTGGCTGCCCTTGGGCAGGTGGGAACCATCTCTGGTGCCTTTCCATCTCAGCATCCTTGGCAGGAAATAGAGGAGGGTGAGGGCTGCTGATGCTGTGGGGCTGCTGGGTGAGTTGAGGTGTGGGGGGCTCCCTGGGGAGCAGGAGGGTGCCAGTCTTGGCCCAGCTGTCAAAATCCACTTTCCCCACCAAGACCTTGGTCTGGCACTTCCCAGCTGTGTCTTGCCCAATGCTGCTGTGATATGTGATGGGGAGTGATTAATGCTAATTAATGATTAGTTGCTCCAGGTATCAAAGTGTGCCCCAGCCTTTTCCCATGTCCACAGGTAGGGGATTGCTGCCTGCTGCTGCCGGTGGCATTGTCCTATGAGGGGGAGTGGTGGCATGGCCTCCCCCCTGAGACATCCCCGCCACCTCCAGGGATCCCACACTGAGCTGGCAGGGATGAGGGCTGACCCCTGGGCTTGTCCCCTGCCCGCTGTGAAGGTCACCTTGTGTTAATCACTGGGAAAGAGAAGAGCATCACCGGGGCAGCCGGTGGCACCCCGCCAGTTGGAGCTGGGACGAGGTGGCACTCGAGGACTCACAGGACGTGCCAAGCGCTCGCGGTTGTGCAGCGCTGCCATATGGATTCCATAAATTAAACCTTTCCAGGAAGCAAACGGTAAATTTATATGTCCGCTCGTGTGCGTGGCTCATTGAGTCTAAGGGCTTCCCAGCAAAGCATCCACCGACCATCCATCTCCACGTTTATAGGAGTAATCCTGAGAAAATGGATGTCACCTGTGGCAGGGGGAGGTCACCTGCGTCCCACCTTACCCAGGGTGGGCACAGCATCCCGTGAATTTGGGTTGCCCCTGTGTCATTCCCAAGGTGACACGACAGTACTGGGATGAGCGTGGTGTTGCTCCAGGCTGTTGCTTTATTAAAGCTAAACAAGGAGCGGTGACAGCCCAAGCTGTGTGCCCGGGTAGGAGGGTGACAGCTACAACAAACCCCGGGCCACAGCAGCGCCCGGGGGTCGAGGAGGGGGACTGTCCCCAAACAAGGCACGGCGGGAATGCCATCCCCATCCCAGCAGCACGTTTCCCTCGCCTGCCTGGCAGGGAAGGCGGTGGGGGGTTGTTGATCTCGAGTAAACACTGCCCGGTTGAGTAATCGGGAGCTGCCTAACCGGCCAGCTGCCGCCGGCGGGCGAGGGGACGCCGCTTTGATTCATGTCCTCACCCCCCCTGCAGCCCTGCAGCCTTTCTTGTCTGGCTGTGCCGGGAGCCATCGGCCGGATCCAGCTGTAGCCCCGTGGTGCGGGCTGGCATGCGGCTCCTGCGCCGGCCACGTGCACCGGCCGGCAGGAAAACAAAAGCATCTTGTGTCTGTGCGCCCCGAACTCCTCCCGTGCCCCCCACCCGTGCCGGCGCTGCTCTGACCGGGAGAGGCAACGGCGCTCAGTCTCTCTCCTGCTTCTCTTCCAGGCGTCCTCTTCGTCCCTGGAGACAGCCGCCACCAAGCCTGCAGCCGGCGAGTCCCGGCACCGGGTGGCCAGCGCTGGGGAGAGCCCGGGAACGGGCAGCGCTGTCCCGGACATCGGCCACCGGACGCCTTTGGATGCGGAGGGTGCGGACGTTGGAGCCACAAGTAGGTGATGCGGGGGGATACTGGAGGGTACAAGGCTGCCATTCCCAACGGATGTCCCCTGTCCCACTGTGGGGTGACCATCAGCCCGATGTGCTGCTTGGGACTCCCGGTGACGGCTCACGCCCAGTGGCTCGGGGTTGGGATCCAACAGCCGCAGCCCCGCTGGGAAGGTGACCCCGACAGCACCGCGGTCCCTGCCCGCTGTGGGGGCCATGAGTCAGGCCGTGGGCACCAGGGAGAGCCGCGGTGTTGGGCTGGCTGTGCTGGGGAGCCGGGGGGGCCCCCGGGGCTGGGATGGACCGCGGCTCCAGGGACTCGGCCGCCCCGTCCGTCAGGAGCAGCAGCATTTTTAGGAGAGGTATCATGCGTGCTTCTCGCCTGCCTCCTCCCTGGACCGGCTTGTTTGCCAGCCCTTCCCGGCGGGCGCGCCGGGCCGTGTTGTGCTGGGCCATGCCAGGCTCCTTTGATCCGGTAACAACCGCCGATGCCTGTTCCTGGCGTTGGGCTGGGAAGAGTCAGGAACCGCAAGGCGCAGCGGGCAGGAAGCTGGGGCAGGCGGGGAGAGCCTGCAGGGCCAGGGGGCTGCTTGGCGGTGGGGATTTGTGACCTCTCACATTCCCTAAGAAGGATACTTCTCAGGAATGCAGTGGCCCGTGTCACCCATCGATCAGCCCCGCAGGGATTTGGCTGTGGTTTGGGGACCCCGCAAGGCGCTGTGTCCCTTCGGGAGGGGGGGGCGGGATGCATTTACAAGCTGCTCACAGCCCAGCCAGCAGTGGCGCGGAGGCAAGCTGGGAGCCGTGGCCTGGAACGGGCCTGCTGGAGTCAGACCGGGATTTATTACCCTGCCAGTGGCTGCCGGGCAAAGGTGACAGTGACTAATGGCTTGTTACACGCCTGCCACATCTCATCTGCGCACCGCGTCCGGCTGCTGCGCTCCCAGCCCTGCTGTGCAGGCAGCTTGCTCTGCCTCCCTTCCTGGGGGGGACACAGGGGTGACCCCCCCTTTGCCCCTGAGGGGACCTCAGCCAGAGAGGGTGACAACAACAGTTGGACAGCTTGGCATGGGATCTATCCCTGTGCTGAGCATGGAGACCCACAGTGTCAGCGTTCCCAGAGCCAGGCTGGCATCTGTGGGAGCACCTCCATATCTTGGGGGCGGTGACACAACCCGGGGTGTCCTGCTGAGCCTCGTGTGACACACGGGACTTCCCGGTGCACAAAACCCCTTTGTGGTTGCCAAACCATGAGCCACTGCTCTGCCAGCACGGTGTCAATCCCATGCCAGGGTGGCTGGGCTGGGATGCCGAGGGGATCCTGCGTGCGTGTCCGGATGGATGCTGACGGAACCACAAATGCATTCACCAGGAAAATTAAAAAATTAACAGGCATTGGCTCGCTCTAGATTAGTAAAGGCAGGAGATAAAAGCGGCTCTTTATACCTTGTGAGAATTGCTGATAAGGGCATTTGTTCCTCTGTATTCTTTAAAAAGAATGCAATAAAAATTTAAAATAGAACGGGAAAAGGGAGTTCGGGGGGGGAAGCACGAGGAGGATTGGGGGGGAAGCACGAGGAGGGCTAGGGGGTGGCGGGCAGCAGCAGCACCGCAGCAGCACCAGCGTGGCGAGCACTGGGGCCTGGTGGAGGAAGAGGAGGATGGAGGGGATGCAGAGGCGAGGGTGAGCTGGGAAGGGATTTGGGGGGCTGTGTGCATGGTGGTGTGGCAGTATGTTTGGGGACGGCTGGGTGTCCCTGTCATGGCCTGTGTCTCCTCCTGCAGAGATGCCAGTTCATGGCTGGCAGTGCCAGGTTGAGATTCCTCACCGAAGCCTCCTTCCTGCCCGAGCGAGGCGAGGGTCTGGCCTGTCCGGGCCAGCCGAGCCTGTCTGGCACGTGGAGCCGAGTGGTGTGGCTGGTGAATGATGGGCAACTTCCTCCTGTGCCAGTGGGCTGAGCCCCACCCCTGTCACTGGTGTTCCCAAGCCCAGGAGATGGTGGGATGGCACAGGGGTGACCACCACCATCCCCACCTGGGAGGGACAGTGCTGTTCCCTCTCCCATGCCTGGGGCATTAGGGTGCCCCGAGGGGGCTGCCCTGGGAACATCCCTTATTTCTGCAGGGTCTGGGCTCAGGACCACCCTGGGTGCTCACTGTGCTGGGCCACGCTGGCTTCTCTGACCCCCAGGGTATCTTGGAGCAGTTTTGGGATGGGGGTCAAAGGCCTGGATCCCACCCCAACCCCTTGCCTCCATCAGTGCCAGGCACAGGCATCCCACCATCCCTACATTTGGGGAGGGGTCACTTGTGGGCTGAGATCAGGAGTGACCCCCACATCACCCTAATCATTGGCATGCCGCAGAGGGACGGAGACCCCGCGGGACGCCCCGCACTGGGAGAACCCCCATTCCCGGTGATTTGAGGGGTGGTCCCGAGTGGGGGGGGGTTCCGCCCACTGCCCAGCATCCCTGTTTTGGGAGCTCCCCGTGCCTCGCTCGCGGTGCCCGCCCCCGCCGCCCTGCCCTGCCCTGCCCTGCCCGGCCCGGCCCCCGGTGAGTCACGCTCCAGCCGTGCGGCTCCCGGGGCGGCGAGCGGGCGCCGAGGGAAGCAGGAAGCGGCGGGGGAAGGCTCGG
>VZSR01000393.1:2156836-2173411 GCA_013398615.1 Brachypodius melanocephalos
CCCCCCCCCCCCCCCCAGCGTGTCCCCCCCTCCCGGAGAATAACACGGGCTGATTTTTCATCCGAACGCATGAATTATCCACTAATGCGCTATTAATAAAGCGCTGTGGAGTTTCACCGAGATTAGGTCCTAAATCATGCAGAATGAATTTTAATCAGTCCGAAAGACACCGGTGCTAGCCACTCCCGGGGACCTGCGGGAAACCAGCCTGGATCCGGCCGGGATCTGCTGCCGGAGCAGCCGCGCCTGTACCTTTGCCCCCGAGCTACGTGCGGGTGGTGACAGAGCCAGGCACCTTTGTGCGCTGCCTGCCACGGCACGGGGGTTGCAGGGTAAGAGCTCTGTAAGCACAGCCGGCTCTCCAAATCCTTGCCAGCGGGCACAGGGGGATGGCAGCCGGTGAGATGGCACCTGACTGTGGTGCCCAGGGTGGCAGGAGGGAGCAGGGATCCTCTGTGCCATGCCCAGACTCCCAAAGACCCCACGTTTTGGGGGGGTGTCACTCCTGCAGTGAGATTCCCAGGTCTCTACAATTTTGCTCTCTGGTTGTGCCCCCAGCTCGCTGCAAGGGACCACCCCAAGGTGCTGGGGTTTGTGGGGGTGCTGAGCCCGGGGCGTGACACACCCACAGCCCTGGGGGGAAGGGAGGGTGCGACATCTGCTCCTGCAAATTGTTTGCCTTGCTGAGGTCAGGGCGGCTCGACAGCCTCAGGTCCTGCGAGCAGATGGCTCCGGCATGTTCCCGGCCGCGCTCCGCTGTGCCGCACCCATGAAATTCCCCATTAACTGGCTGTGACCGGAGGGTGGAGGGGGAGGAAACATCCCTGACTCCTCTGCGCTCAGCCTGGGAGCGCACACAGCCTGTGTGTGTCCCCTCGGCCAGGGAAGGGGATGGCCCCCGTGCTTTGCATGGCCTCACTAATCCAGGAGGGCTGCCATCGCCCAGGTGCTGGGGGTGCACCAATGTGCTGGTGGGGAGGGAGTCCCCATCCCCGCCTGCCAGCCTGTCCCCGTCCCATCTCTTTGATTTATTGCTCTTTTGGCGAAGGGCAGGGGTGGTGGGGGTCGCCAGGGGCTGGCAGGGGTCGGGAGGTCCTGCCGTCGGCCGCCCTTTGTTGGTGTCCGGCACAATGACCCGGCGCAGGCTGTTTGCTCGGCGCGCTGGGTAATTACCGTGCCGGGGAGGATGAGGAGGTCAGGGCCGATGGAGCCGCCGTGACCCGCCGCCGTCGAGGCCCTGTGTGGCAGCGGCTTGTCCTTCCCCTGTCACCATCTGCTCGGAGGCGGCTGCTCGGAGTGGCGGGGCTGCGGCGCTCAGACGGACGGACAGATGGTGGTGGGTTTGAAGAGGTAGAGTGTGTACTTTGTTCTGGAGAGCTCGGAGGAAAAAAAAATTAGAAGGAGAAAAAGACAGGGAAAGGAGAAGGAGGGGACATCCTCCTGTGTCCTCACCGCCTGCCACAGTGCCACACGTTGTGGTGGAGATTGTCACCGTGCCATGGATGAGGCTGAGTGCTGGCACTGCAGCGTGCTGCAGTTGGATTGACAGGGAGATGGGATGGGTGGTCACTGCCCCTCTGAGTGTCCCTGTGTCACCACCCCAAAGGATGTGGCGGTGCCTGCGGTGTTTCCAGGGATGCCCTTACCCCACCATGTCTCTCCAGGGCCTGACCCCAGCGTGCTGCCTGCCGGCACTGCACGTCCCCGCCTGCCAGCGGTGCCAGCCAGGCCAGGGCTGATGCAAGCGGCACTCCCGGGCAAGCCCGGCCACTTCCCAACCGGCTGGGGCAGCCGGCCCAGCGGGGAGGCGCGGGCGTGGGGTCCCTGCAGCGGTGCTGCGGACGCCGGGCACAAGCAGGGCGACACGGCGTCTCCCTGGGGCGTTCCTGACCCGCCGGACCCGCTCGGGGAGCAGCGGCGTGGGTTGGCGGCTTTGGCTCCGGTGCAAGAGGTGGGGCCGGTCGCCCCTGCCCGCCTCGCCGCCGCCTCTTGCAGCGGCGCCGGCCCTCCGTGTCCCGGCATCGCCTCTGCGCAGCGGGCCGCGCTCGACGCCCATGCAACGGTGCCACGGCGGTGCCTGCCCGGCGCCCGCGGGCAGGGCGGGGGTGCTGGCACCGCGTCCTGGCACCCGGGTGGCTTTGCTGGAGTGCGCCGGTGTTGTTCCGTACAGGGGGGATTTGGTGCGAGCAGGCGGGGCTTGAGGCCACGGCGCACAAATGTCCTGGAGTGGGGGGATGTGAGTGGGCTCCCTGAGGAGAGATTCCCACGGAAGTCAGAGGCTCCGGCTTTGGGACCCTGCCCGCTGCCTGCCACCGTTGCAATTCTGGCTTTGCTGCCTTTTAATTACCGCCCGCGTCAGGCCTGGCCCTGCGTTCCACTTCATTACGCGATTGCGATCGGGGCCGCTCCTCCCTCCCTCCCGACTCCGGTGGATAATTAGGTGTGTTTTCTCCCGCGTGCAGACAGACACTTAATACAGCTTTAATCACCTGCTCCAGCGGCTCCCACCCACCGCCCTGTGCCCGCTGCTGCCGCCGCTGCTGCTGCCCACAGCCCGCCCAGCCGGGTAATGACAGGCTGCGGGTGCCCGGTGGAATGCCCACTAATAACCCCCAGTGCAAATGCCCGGTGCAGGTGCCCGCTGCAAACAAACGCCCCCTGCAAGTGCCCACTGAAAGTGCCCACTGCAACAGCCCTGTGCCAACACCTCATGAACATCCCTAGCGCAATTTGTGGAATTGTGGAATGTTTTGGGTTGGAAGAGACCTTAAAGATCTCCTCGTTTCAACCCCCTGCCATGGGCAGGGACACCTTACTCTGGACCACGTTGCTCCAAGCCCTGTTCAACCTGGCCTTGAACACTTCCAGGGATGAGGAATGAATGCCCAGTGCCCATCCCTGCTGCAAATGCGCCATGCAAACACCTTGTACAAATGATCATTGCGAACTCCCGGTGGACATCCGCAGTGCCAGCGCCCCATCCTGATGCCCAGTACCCATCCCTGGGTGCCAATGCCCGGTGCAAACACCACCTAGGTGGGGACCTGGCATGTCCTGGGGCACTGTGGTGCTGGCAGGTGGCACTGCCCGGCTCCCGGCCGGCTTCCCTGGAGCAGGCGGCCGCCGGCTCCTCGCAGGTGTACGCACAGACTCCGCGGCGCCCGAGCTTCTGTGCGGCGGGCGCGTGCCAGCACACTGCTGTGCCTTGCGAAGGTAGCAGCCATCTGCACTGTGATAAAAAGCCCTGAGGATGATAAATAGACAAGTAGCACTTTTATTGGATTGCCGTTCCGAAGCAGCCACTTTGGGTTTGGCACGGCGCTAACGACAGACTCGCCGCACGCTGTGCCCAGCCGCCCCGGCCGGGGGAAAGGGGCTGCCCACTGGTGGTGCCAGCGCCTGCCTGGGCACCTCTGCTCAGCCCAGAGTGCTCCCCCTGCCTCTTCCTTCCCCCCTTGGTTTTTGGAAGTGACATGGATCTGGATGACCTGGATGGGAGGGCAGTGTGGCTGGCTGTGGGGCAGGAACGGGGCTGTCCAGCTGGCATGGCTTGGCACGGCGTGGCACGGTGTCCCAGCTGCTGCCGCGCTGGCCTCGGCATCACCTGCACAAAGCAGCTTGTTTGTCAATAATGGAGCAGGGAAAATTGCACCCGAAATGCCTCTCGGCTCTGCTTTGTGCTGCCTTAATGCGTCCACCCCGGAGGTGCCGGCTCGGCGGCGGCACAAAGGCTGCTGGAAAGGAGGGGAGGAAGGGATGGGGAGCTCAGAGAGGTTCCAGGGGCAGATTTACTTCCCGCTGGCCCACACAGACCCCCTGTGAAAGGGTGAGGGGGCACAGACAGTCTCTGACCCACGTAGTTGGCACTATCAGGCCCCCACAGCTTGGCCATGCCTGATGCCAGGGATGTCAGCCCAGTGGGATTGATCCCAGAGGGATGTGAGTCTTGGGGACAGTTTTGAGGGGGGCAGCATTGCTTAGTCCTTGCCCAAAACTCCTGCTGCTGGGAGCAGGGAGTGGAGCCCTACCAAACATCCCTGTCTCACTGTGCTGGGACATTGCTCCGGCCTTGGGGATGTGATTTCCAATTAACTCCATGTGAGTCATGGCTGCAGTCGCCATCCCCCCTCTGCCCATCCCACGAGAGCCCTGACATGGAGGTGACACTGGATTTTGGGGTGGTGTGGGAAAAACAGTGATCCCCTGGTCGCTGGTTTGGCTTGGGAGACACTGGGGTGGTTGTGAGTATCCTTGTCTGTCTGTGTCCTCCTGTGGTGGCAGCTTCTGCAGTGGGATGGGGCAGCTGGGGACACCATTTCAGGCATGGGACAGGACAGACCGGAGACACCAATTCAGGGATGGGACAGGACATGACAGCTTGGGGACACTGTTTCAGGCACAGTCCCCATGTTACAGGGATGACAAGGGGAGGCTGGGCTGACAGCACAGGCTCTGGGGGCGCTGAGGGGGGGTTGTCTGTCCCTACACCCTGCCAGCCCCCCACCTGCAGCTCAGGGGCCGCACGCAGCTGCCTGCCCGGGCGTGCATGCCAGGAATTTGGGAGCGCGGGGGGGCAGGCTGCCTCCGTGCCCTCTGACCCCCCGGATGATACAAGCCTTCTTCTGTTTCTCCTCAGCCCGCCGGCGGGGTCAGCCTGACGGCTGGCGCTGGCTCCCTCGCCGCGATAAAACAGCTCGTCTGTCACGACACAATAAGACCCGTCAGGCTGCTGGCACGGCCCGGGGGACACAGCCGTGGGGCTGGGTGGGTGCTGGCGTGCCCCTTCGAGCTCCCCCAGCCGTGCTGGGGCTCCCCAGGGTGCTCAGGGTCTTAGCAGAGGGGTAGGGACAGGAACAGGAGCCAGGTGTCCCGGCTGATACCCCTGCCAGCCCCTGCTCTGCCGCAGGGAGATACAGCCCCGTGTCCTGGCTCCCTGCCATGCCCGCTGCCCTTACTCCTCACCATCCAAAAATACCTCGGGAGGCCCCAGCACGAGGTGCCCCTCATACAGGGGACGTTCCTGAGGGAATTGCTCACCTTTATCCATCCCAATCCCACTTTCCTCCTGACTTCAGGGTCTTTTTATCCAATTTTGCGACGACTTCCCAATAATTTCTGGGCTCTCAATATCCAGGATGCTGATGGGTGCGGGCTGGGCGCTGCATCCCCCTGCAGCACCACCCCCTGGCATGGGTGCAGGACCCCTCCCCCGGACCCCCAGCCCCAACTGGGTGGTTTTTGAGAACTCAAAAGCGTCTCCAATTAGGAGCAGCGGTGCCGCGGCGCGCTGGCGAGGCGCTGGGGCTGTCACTGTGCCGCCTTAATTAGCAGCACCAGGGCAGGGGTCAGCACAGCTCGGCGGTCTTGACAAGGCTGCTATCAAGTGCAAGGAGGGAGGAGGAGGGAAGGGAGGGAAAAGCAAAGCTCCCCAGCTCAGGACCAGCCTGGGCGGCGGGGAGGGGGAGGATGAGCGCGGAGCCGGAGCCACGCAGGCAGAGTTAAAAGGGAATAAAATGGTCGCTGTCACCCGCCGGCGGCTCAGCGCCGGGGCTGTGCCTCCCGCTGCCGGGGTGTGGGAGCGGTCCTGGGCCCCCCCAGCAGCCTGAGCAGCAGCCTGGGGAGGGGGGCACGGCACCCCCGCCATGCTGGAGATGAAGAGCTGGTCGTCTTTGCTGCAGAGCCTCAGTAAGTTACAGGGGTGGCGAGGCTGGGGGCTGTGGGGGCACTCCTCATGCGGGGACACCCCTCCTGCGGGGACACCCCCCCTTATGGAGACACCCCAGTGCCAGGTCCCCGGCCCCACCGTGCAAGGGGAAGCGGGTGGGTGGCATGGCCGGGGCGAGGGTCCCGCACCCCCTGGCCCCGCGTGCCGCCCCGTCCCCTCTCCGGCGTCCCCGGCCGCGGGGTCAGCGCCCGGCCGCGGCCAGGCTTAACCTCTGCCCTTACCCTCCCGACCTCCAGCCCTGTTAAAAAGGGTTTAAATGCAAAGTTATTTGATAGCTAATCCCAGCTATCCTGGGGGCAGCCCCGGGCTTTGGCGCTGGAAATCGCCCCGAGCCGGGACCCTCGGGCGGCACCGCCGGCACAGCCGGGGTTGCGCCGGGGCTGGAGGTCAGGCAAACGCGCCGATTAAAGTCCGGCGGGTGAAAAGAGCTTAAACAAATCCCAAATCCCTCAGATGCCAGATGAGGCTGGTTGAAATTTGCTTGGAAGCCACTGTGGGGAGGGGGAGAGGCACTGAAACTGGCAGGAGCACTGGGAAGGCCAAAACTGCTGGGAGTACTGGGGAGGCGGGGAGGGCTTGGAACTGGGCAGGGAGCTCAGCTGGTGTTGTGGGAGCCAGGACAGTGCTGGGGGGCCCTGTGTGCCTTCCTGCCCTACATCCCTTTGCTGCTGAGCCAGGAGGGACCAGCTTCAGGGAACCCCGTTTTGCTGCGATCTCTTTATCTTAGCACATCTCTCCTCCAAAATGCCATTTGTGGGGTGCCAGGGGGAGACACAGGTGGGTGGCCTCACTGCTGAGCAGTCCCCCAGCCAAACTGCATGCTTGGGAGCAAAAAATCCTGATTTTTCCTCTTCCAGGCATCATGGCATGGAGGTGCTCAGTTGTCCCCAGGGCTGTGCCACTGAGGAGGTCATAGTGCCACTGCTGTGTCTCCTTGCTTTCCCCAGGAAAAAAACATGTCCTGGAGGTGTCAGGCTGCAGCCTCACATCAGGATAAGAAGTGTTCTCAGGTAGCCAGATCCTGCCATCCTGTTGTGATGCCAGTAGGAAAATTGAGGCAGACACTACCAGGAGGTGCTGGTATGGTGGGACCTGTGGGGTGGGGTGGGATTGGGGCTGTGGGTGGGAGGCAGCTAAAGGAGGAGGAATAAGGGGACAATTCCGGGTGACAGCTGTCTGGCCTGGGGCTGGGGTGGCTGGACAGGCTCTGTCCTCTCAGTCCTTACCTATGGCCTGTGGCAATGCATCCCCAAAGAACCGTCAGGGCCAGCTGAACCACAGCCCAGGGATGGAGGTCACAGGTGCTGTGAGGAGCCACACAGACCCCCAGGCCTCCCTTAACTGAGGAGGATGGATGGGCTGCAGGAAAGGCTGGGGACCTCTGTGCTCCCTGCTCAGTGGTTATGGGATGCCCTGTGCTCCGGTGCCAGCCTCTCCATTGTCATCTTGCACCTCCATCATCGTGCCCATTCCACTGTGGTGCACCCTCCACACCCCCTTGTGAGCATTGGTGACAACCCCAAATCAGGCAGCTGGTGGCAGGGTGGGCTCTGTGCAGGGACCATGGGCCTCCCCAGCTCTGTCACATCCCACATTCCACATCCCTGCCCACCAAGGGTTAACCCTGCAGAGGCAGGATGCCTGCAAGCCCTCGTGCCAGTTCAGAAATGAATGTTGCCTTTAATATACCATCCTTCAATCCTTATCTCTCTTAATTTATTGGACATAACTGGTTGCGCTGATGGATTCGTGGCTTAGACCTTGGCTTCTAAATTTCAGCATTAATAATCTGCCCCTTCATTCTGCTCTCCAGATGTCTTTCATTTATCTGCTTATTCAGTAGGGGTGCAACCTCGCGTCCTCCGTGCCAGCGCTAATGTGGCCCGGTGACAATAAATTTGGACTTGTAATAACATGGCCACATGAATGAATTGACCTCTTGGTGACTGTCACTCCCAGCCTCCCCCCTTGTTAGGGACTGCTGGGGATGAGGGGGGCCCCTAACACTGGATGCTGGTGTCAGCCCCCTCCTCCTTGCTTTTTTTTTTTTTTTTACCCCCAAATTTGGGAAAAATTGTGGGGAAGCAGATGAGGGGACTGCCTAATCTTTAATCAGCTTTGGAGCAGGGTGAGAGCAGCCATCCTTAGGGAAATCCTAAAACCAGGGAGCCCTAACGGGGCCCCCCAGGGGCTGTGACCCCTGGCCCAGGTAGGGACGTGTCAGCGCTGCCGGGCTGAACCTGAACCGGGCAGGTTGCACACCTGAGAGCGTGCGGAGGAATGTGTTTGCTTAATTAATTGGCGGCGGGAGCGCGCCGGGGGTGTAAATCTAACGTGGGCCTTGGCAGCCTGCAGAGCCGCGCACGCAAGACTAGACTTTAAATAAGGGTGCAATTATTGTTTGAATAATTGACGAACAACGGGCGCGCATCGGCGCTCAGCCTAATGGGCTTTGATCGCTCGCCAGGGCCGCCCGGCGCGCCGGCATCCCGCCCATGAAGGATGTGAGGGGTCCAGCCAGGGGTGTGGGTGGGTCAGCGGGGGAAATCGGGGTGCTGCTCCCCTCCGGGTGGGTCTTGTGGGGCAGATGTGGAAAGTGGGGTGTTATTCCCACCCCCAGCGCCGCCCCGGCCGACAGCGCGGCGCCGCGGGGTCGGCCGGGGAGGAGGAAGAGGACCCTGCACGTAGCAATTGATTTAAATCATTTTAGAGAGGACCTATGGAAAATAAAAAGCCTTTAATCACATTTGTATCCATTTCCAGCCTCGGTAAATCAATTTGGATTGAGCTGGGTGCCACGGTTACAGCTGATTAGCACGCGGCGGATGGGGTCAAATTAATGCTAGCTGGGTTGGCTTAATGGGGTCACCGTTGTGAGCATCCCTCCTCCGGGGCGCTGGGGTGGGGAGGAACATTTCGGTCCTGTCCGTGGCACGGAGAGCTTTCCCAGCAAGGAAGTGCCAGGATGTGAGCTCCATGCTGCTCCCTGCCTCAGTTTCCCCTTGCACATCAGCATTAACCATCACAGAGGAGCCAGCAATCAGCACTTGGGGATATTTGGGTTGTCCCACCTTCCTCCCTCGGCCCCACTGTGCATCACCCACATGTCAGAGCTGCTCACACGTCCTCCCTCCTGCCCCACGGAGGAGCCATAAACAGGACCCTGCGCCCCGGTGCCGGTTAATTTGTTTTCAATAGGTTCCAATCAATTAAGCGTGGTTCTGGCGAAGGGAAAAGTGCCCTGGTAATTGGAGAAAATAAATCACTCTGGCGTGGCCTCGGCAGAGCCGCGGTGCTGCCTGGGAGCCTGGGCTGCAGCCGTGTGGCACTGTGGGGATGAGACTTTGGGGATGGAACCCGCTTTGCCGGGTTCCTGGCCGGGATTCCTGCAGGGCTGGCGTGTGATCCGCTGGGAATGGCGTGCTTGGGAGCTCCCAGCCCGCTTCCTTCGCGTCTCCCTGCCTGCCCTGCCTGCTCCTTGCACGCGATGCCTGCCTGCACCCTGGGGTGAGGGCGATGCCTCTCTGCCCGTCCCCACGGTGGGGAGCATCCCCCCCATCCCTTCACCCGCCTCCCCCGGCCCTGCCCCAACCGGGGCTGTAATTACCGCACGCTGTGCTTTGATTGCTCCATTCCAATTAATTAAACCCGGCGGTGACCCAAATTATGATCCCTTGTCTTGTCAAGCGCCGTATTTTTAACCTTAACTGGCTGGGCTGTGTTTAGATTTCCAATCCGGGCAGAAATGTCACCCGGGGAGAGTGACTGGCGTTGAACCCAGCCTTCCCGTGACGAACCCCGTAATTAGAAACCCTCGTGTCCCCGAGACGGGTCTTTAAAGCTGTCAGAAGCCAAGATCCAGCCATTTGATACAAGACTATCATTAGCTGTGCCCAACCTATTAGCTGCAGGTAAATAACAGGCTGTACCGGAGCCGGGGAACAGGCGGGTTGGGGAATTGGATGATTCTTAATTAGGAGAAGCGGTGCGAGAGATGCTTTCCCCTCTAATTGCCTTCGTTAGCAGCCTGGGTGTGTGTCCCTGTGCCTGGATCCTCTTTCCTGTGCCCCATCTTCCCGTTGTGGTGCCCATGCCACCTGCCGGCCCGGTGATGGGATGGGCACTGTGATGGGAAGGCAGGGGCTTGAAGCCATTTCCCAGGCTTGGATAGGGATTGATGGTCTCGGGTCCAAGCAGAGGATAAATCTGGGCTTGCCGGCGCTTTCCGAGGGCTTGTCTGGGTGACATATTCGGTTGGTTTGAATGTCTGGATGGAAAATCAATCACCGGGGCTGTTTCCGTCCCCCCTTTCGTGCTACGTTTTAATTTGCCAGGCTGCAGGGTCCGTACTCTGAGGATCCATCTATATTTGTGTCAAGTGCCGGCGTCTTTGTCTCCCTGGTGTGGAATTGTCCTTCCCAGCTTGGCACGCTCTGCCCTGGGCACAGTGTTGGGGTGCATGTGGGCACTGGGGGGGGGTCTCCAACCCTCCTGGGGTTTTACCTGATGTGGAGCTGCCCTCCTTTGCCAGATAGAGGGGCACAGAGCGTGGGAAACTGAGGCACGCGGTCTGCTCCAGGCTCTGCTTTCCCTGCTGGATGGATGAGGATCCCATCCTGCTCTGCCCCCCCTGACAGCAGGAGGACCCACCATATCCAACATACGGGGCGGGTCAGGAGACACCTGGCAGTGCCGCAGCAGCGGTGCCGCCCGCCTGGCCCTCGCCGGCCTGCCCCCGCCTGATCCCTCTCCTGCAGACGCTCTCCCTGACACCGGCTGACAAGAGCCATTTCCAAGATGGATTGATTCAATTTAGCACCGATTTTTTGCCGGGGCCGGTGACGTACGGCTCCCCAGCCGGCGCTGGGCGGCACGTGACTCCCCAGCGCCCGCCGTCATTAGAGCAGCTCAGCACCGGCTGCTGCAGCCTAATCAGCCCTGGCTCAGGGAGGGGGCCTCATCCTGCCCTGCCACGGCTCCACCAGGCTCCCACCCCCGGCATTCCCACCAGGATCCAACCCTGGGAATGCTGGGGTGGTGAGGTACACGGGATTGTGGCAGCTGGTACCCAGGGTGGATCCCAGGGATGCTGTTGGTGGCAGTCCGGGACTGCCAGCAGTAGCAAGGGATGCTGGTGTTGGTACCCAGGGATGCTGGTGTTGGTACTCAGGGATGCTGGCAGTGGTACCCAGGGATGCTGACAGCACTACCCAGAGATGCTTGCAGCAATACCGAAGGATGCTGGCAGTGGTACCCAGGGATGTTGATGCTGATACCCAGGGATGCTGGCAGTGATATCCAGAGATGCTGGTGGTGGTACCCAGGGGTGCTGGCGGTGATACCCAGCGATGCCAGAGCTGCTGCTGAGGCTGTGCGAGGGTGATTTTGTTTGTTCCTTCGTTTTCTGGGTTTTTCTCCAGGCTTGATGAGTATGTCTGGTTCTTTCTCGCTGTCTGTCTTCTCCTCTCTCCTTCCTTTGGAGGCAAATGGCTGACTGATTGCTTTTCATCTCCCGCTCTGAGGAGCTGTAAGAGCTACTTTATACAAACATCAATTACAGGCACGTAATAAATTAAGGCTCCCTTACACCGAACCCATTAGAGTCCACTCTCATATCAAAGCGCTCCCATCACACACGGATTGGGGTGGAGTGGGGGGGAGGAGGGAGAGGGAGGAAAATGTCTTATTAGCCGGCAGATTGTTAGCAGAACACTGATTTAATTGTGTCCCCGCGCCCGAGCGCGGGAGGAGGACGGGGGGGTGCAGAGCGGGGGCACCAGGGGCCTGCCAAAAAAGAAATGCCCAGGGATTGTTCCCTTCCCTGAGGTGCTGGGGGGCCACCTCCCTCCCAGGCTTGTCCCCGTGCCAGCGCTGGCTGCCAGCGATTCTCCTGGTAACGGCCGAGGGGGCCGCGTTTCAGAGGTGCCCCCCACCCCGGCAGGCACTGTGCTGAGGAGCAAAGCCCAGGGGTAGGTGGATGGGTGCCCACCCTCCTCCTGCCCCCTCCATCTTTGGGGTGCCACCTCCAGCGCCTTGGCTTGACTGGATGATGCTGAGGGCTGCTGGGGCAGGGAGAGTGTGGCAGCTGCCTGGTGTCCCTGTGTGCCAGGGCCTTGTGGAGAGTCCTGCCATGGCACAGTGGGCATCGGGGCTGGGAACCCCAGGCTGGGAACTCCCCCAGATGCCTCCCTGTGTTTGGATGGTGCATCGGGGTGTGGAGGTGGAAAACCCGGGGAGATGGGGGGCAGGCAGGAGGCAGGGAGCAAACTTCCCTGTAGGACAAAGGCGGCTGCATCCGCCAGCAGCTCCCGCTGCCTCTGCCTGCGAATAAATAGCCTCCAGGCTGTCAGTCTGGCACTACCCCGGGGCTGGAGGCTCTTGGAGAGGAACGGAGCCCGGGAACAGCAGGCATGGCTGGAGCGCTGCCCGCCGGGGCTGTGCAGGCGCTGGCACGCCGTGCCGGCGCGCTCTGCCCGGCCGGGGCTGCCTCCCAGCCTGGCCTGGTGGCCCGTGGCCACATCCCTCGGGATGGGGACAGCTCCCCAGGACCGTCCTGAGTGCATTGGGGTGCTCAGGTGTGCGTGGTGTGGAGCTGTGGGGGTTGTCGGTGGATTGTGACACATGGCAGGTCACCGAGATTGTCTGTCCTCCTGCAGAGGTGCAAAGGGGGTGTTGTGCACACACGGACATTCATCCCTCTCTGCCGAGGAATGCTGTGCACACGTGTTTGTGCTCACACACGCTCATCCCTCCCAGCCGAGGCTGTGCATGGAGCACACACGTGTGCCCCACACACAACTGCACACACAGCTCCTCTCTGCACGCTCCATCCCAGCTGTGCCTCCCCCTTCCTGCACACCCCAGGGTGCGGGCTGGGGGTCCTGCTCGCCCCCCTCCCTCCCAGGGCAGGTTTTATCTCCCGGCCTGCTCCCTGCCTGCCGTTCCCTCGCTGCCCTCTGAGCCTGACATTTACATATTAATATTTTCCAGGGAGGCAATGCGTTGCGGTGCAAGTGTCTGCATTGTGGTTGCACATAATGTAAAGTGAGATAAAGCGCCCAGCTCCGCTATGAATAACTGCAAATGAAAACCCATGTGGCCATAAAAGCCTTCACATTTGCCCTGTCAGCATGTGGTACATCGGCTAAACAACTGATTTAGCTTTTCTTTTTTTTTCCAAGGTTTATCACCACTTACAGAGGACATGCTCTTTGTGTACTGCCTGTCGCTTTCTGCTCAGCTTCCTTGTCACTTCCCCTCGGCGTCCTCCCAGCCGGGCCCCGAAACGATGCTCTGCTCCTCTAAACCGCCCTGACAGCCCCTATTAGCTTCTGGCCGAGTACAGCTTGGCGCTGCTGGGGCTATTTATCTCACCGGCACAGAGGGCTGTTATCTATCACCCTCGCTCCGTGCGGCCCCGCTCCTGCGCTTCTGCTGATGGCAGGGATTTGGGATGGGGTCCTGGCGGGGCCTGGGGGGAGCGTGGGGACCTGGGAGCGCTTATCCCTCCTCCCAAAGGGGCTGCATCCAGCCACCAGGCTTGGCTTTTTTGGCCGTGGTGGCTCCTTATCCTGGTGCTGCCGGGCTCTGACCCCCTCCGTGCCAAGGAGGATGCAGCCCAAACCGCTCGGGATAACCTGGAGAATTATTTCTGCTCCTACGCGGCGTGGCTGGTGTCATCCCCACAGCGGTGGCCCCGGGCAGGGGTGATGTCCCTGCGGGACCGCTGGCTCCCGAAGGCGCCGGCTTGGGTGCCAGACCTGAAATACCGGGTGGGGAGGGAGCAGGCGGGGTGGGGACGCCGGGGAGCGGGACGAGCAGCTCCGTGCGGTGCCCGCGGCAAGGGGGGAGGCCGGGGGTCCCCGCTCGGAGCCCGGGGAGCTGCCTGGCCCTCGGCCAAGGGCGCTGGCACCCAGCCGGCCCTCGGCACTGCCGGTAACCAGAGCTGCCTCCCCTCGCTGTTATTTCAGCAGGTGGGGGCAGATCGGTTTACAAGGCCAGGGAGATGCTTATCAGGCCCCTCCCTCCACTTCGTCCCCACGCCACCTCTGCCACGTCGCCGTTAGCAGGGCTGGACATCACCGGTGGTGGCAACTGCCATCACCAGTGGTCACCTCTCCTGGGCACGCTGCTCTTTGGGGTCCCCTGCACTGGCTGGTGCTGGCAGAGGGGCTGCAGTGTCACCAGCATGGTGGCCTTTGCCCCTGGCTGCCCCCGTGCCACCACCTCGGCTCGTCCCCTTGAGTCACACCGGCAGCTGGGACGTCACAGCAGGCGCCAGCGAGGTGTTGTCCTGCAGGGCCAGCCTGGGCTGGTGCAAGCTCTGTGTCACCCCACAGCCTGCCCAGGGTGCCAGCGTCCCTGGGCTCCGGGTAGGGGTTGAGGGGGCCCTGTCCCCCTGGCAGGGCTTGCATCAGAGCATGGTGGGGGTGTTGCCACAAATATTCTCTGCCTCAACCTGCCCCTGGCCAGTGCTTGGGGAGGGCTGTGGGGGGCTGTGGGTGGGAAGCAGGGGGCCGAGGGTGTTGTTTACAGCCACGGAGCTTGTTTCCTTCCACCTGCCTCGGGGGAAGCAGTTAGCGATTTGTTAGTCAAACCAGATGAGCCTTCCTGGAGCGGCTTCCTGCCAGGCTCAGCGTGGCCCGGCCACCCCGCTGGCAGGGTCCCCTGTGTCCCCTGGCCCTGCTGTGCCCCCCGCCACAGCCAGTGCTACACAGAGGGTGTGTGGGTGGGATGTGGTGAGGCTCAGCAGCCTTCAGGCATCACCTGGGGTGGTGTGACCACCCCTGAGCAGCCTGCGTGGGAGCGTGCTTGGAAAAACCAGGGTGGTGCTTGCCTTGGTGCCTCTGCCCAGATACCTCCAGGGAGGTTGTGCTGGCCATGGCAGAGTCCAGGGTGGCTTGGTGGGGTGGTGAGGTGGAGCGGTGCTCTCCAGGGAGATGTTTGGGTGCTTGGGGGATGGTTGGGCGCTGTGGGATGCACTGAGCCACCACTGTGACAAGGACCACGGGTGTCAAGGCCCATGTGCATCATCCATGGTGAGCCATGTGTGGTACATCGTGATCGATGTGCCACACCACTTGCAGGCACTGTGCTGAACCCCACACACAACCATGCACTGAAAACGATGCATCCAGCGTATGCTGACCCCCATGCGCTGACCCCCATGCACCAGACGCCAAACCCCACGTATCCCACACACCTGGATGATGTGCCAGGCCCCCTGCACTGAGCATTCTGTGCATCAACAGCTCCATGGTCAGGCACCATGCCCTGGTGCCACGCACGGTGCATCCCGCACACATCCAGCCCCGCTGCCCCGACCCTGCGGGACCGGGACCCACGCAGGAAGCTGGAAGTGCCAGCCCGCGCCCCCTCGCTCACTGAGTGGCGCCGGGTGATAAATAAGGAAGTTAACACCCAACCCGGGCTGCTAATTAGCTTTTAACCTGTACTAGCAGTTAACTACAAAAGGCAGTCATTTGTTCCGGGGAGCTGGTAGCGTAGAAAGAACGAAACATGGCCAATTTTGTTCAGGATGAATTAAGACTTGCAAATGTAAAATGAGTTCATCTATTTAATTAAGTAGCGGCAATATGGATGTTAAATTAAGTTAATGGCAGGCATGCCAAAACAAGGTTATACAAATCTCGTCCTGGCGGGGTGGGTTCCGGATGCGGCCCTTGGATGTGAGGCGCTGGGAGGGCCCTGGGGTGGGCTGGTGGCCCTGGGGACGCCTCGCTGGCCTCCTCAGGGACAGAGGGAGGTGGAGGTGGAGGTGGAGGGAAAGGAAAAACAAGGCAGGAGGAAAGGCAAAGCTCATCTCAGCCAGCGCCGCAATCTTATCAGGGCTGAACTTTACTCTCGCGCTAAAGATATAGGATACTTTAGGGACATCGGAAAGAAATAATAACCCTCTGATTTGTAGCTCTTGGGCTCTGGCAATCGAGGGGGAAAGGAAGACTGTCTTCTGCCATTACCATTTTTTGTATGAACTATTCCCCAAAGAAATCAAACCCTTGTACAAGCCCTCCCGTGCGGCAGCCCCTGCTCCGGCGCTGACCCGAGCCGTACGGATTATCACCGCGCATCGCAGCCGGAGACAGGAACATTCATTAAAATTTGAAACACAAATGGAAAATTGCTACTTGAAGCCTCCTTGCCGGAGAGCCAGCCGCTTGATCAGAGACCTCATTAATGTATCTAATGTGTAAGGAACAATTAGACTTTTCAAAGACATCCTTTTCCCAGCCAGGGGAAAAACAACAAAACACCAGGAGCAGCTTGAACCCCTCCCAAGCCAAAGCAACCCAAAACCTGCCCCGAGGGATCGGGGTGCACGGCCCCAGGGGGAGCCTAGGAGCCGCCGGAGAGTCTGGGCTCCATCCCGGCACCCGAAATGCCCGTTTCTCCTCAAGTTAGATGGGGAGGAAAGTGGGCTGATTAAAAAGCTGATTTCTTTTCCCAGCGACCGGCAGGGTTTTGCCATCCTCCCGTAATTAGCCGGTTACACGGCCGTATGTTTTATTTATGAGCCGAGGGCGGAGGGAAGGGGAAGCAGAGGAACGACCGTGCCCTATATATCTGCAAATAAAACACTTCATTTCCCTCCTGGGGAATGTCACCTCGAGAAACCATCGCTTTCCTGCTCACTGCCCCGTCCAAATCGCAGGCTGTAAATGGCTTTGTGGGCCTGGCTGGCGCTCAGATGGGTTTAAAATATGGATTTATGTCTTTATTCTGCATAGTCAAAGGTCAACAAGAGCAGGAAATCATCGCTGAGCTGCTTATTTACGATGGGAGGCGACCGCTCGCTCCTCTTGAACCTGTGTCCCCACCGCTGGATGCTT
>VZSR01000393.1:2173511-2199557 GCA_013398615.1 Brachypodius melanocephalos
CCCGCCGGTGGTTGTTTGTTTCAGGAAATGGCTTTGGCATGTGGCCGTTCTTACCGGAGCCAGCGGCTCTCCCAGCGCGCCTGCGCCGGAGCGCACGGAGGCGAGCCGGGGAGGGCGGCCGAGGGGCACCGGGGTCGAATTGGGGGTCCCTTGTGTCTATTGTGACATCCCCTGCCAGCGCTGTGGCACGGTGGGGACACGGGTGACCTGCTTTCCTGTGGCACCCTGAGCGCTCCCACCCTGCTCCGACCCCGCGCCCTCCTCCGTGCTGGCTGTGGGGGTCCCGCTCCCCCTGTTCCCCCCAAACACCATCGCCTTGGCTCCTCCTTGCTCTTCCCCACTGCCTGCAGCAGCCCAGGGCCATTCCTGCCCGGCCTCGGAGCCATCCCTTGCGGTGGGGACCCCTCCGAGGGCTGCAGGTGCAGGGAGACGGGTTTGGGGTTGGCTTTTTTCCCCCCTTAAATTCCATATTTAGCACGCGCCGGTCGAGCCGGGGTTCCCGGCGGCAGCTCCTGTTGCGTGAAACTTCTGGTTTTGCCGTTGTGGCTGATGCACTAATTCCTGCTCCCTGGAAAACCCTGCTCCGGCCGGCTCCCCAAGCGTCTCGGAGGAGGGGGAATAATAAAAGCGGAGGAGAAAAGCAAGCCGGAGAGGAACATGGAAGTGTCAGGCTGCGAGGTTTAAAGCAATTAAGGGGAATGATGCTGGAGGCGCTGGCACGCAGCGGGATCGCTGGCGGCAGCTGCCGGGCGTTGGGAGATGCCGGTGGGCCAGGTCGGGTGGGAGCAGATGGAGCCGGGAACCTTCCCCCCCACCCCGGGGCTTTCATCAGCGCGGGGCTGGTGGCGGTGACTCAGCGACGCGAGTCCTGCTGGGGACTGTCACCGCCTCAGGGACTGCCTGGCCGTGGCCCGTGTCACACACTTCTCCTCAGTGGCTTAGCTGGCCCGGGATCCAGACGGCTCCTCTGTGTCCCCTTGATCCCTCTGGTCACCAATGGTCCTGTCCCCTCTTGTCACTGATGCTCTTGTATCCCTCTGGTCACCGATCCTCCTGTCCCTTGCATCCCTCTGCTCACTGAAGCTTCTGTCCCTGTTGTCACCAATGCTGCTGTCCCCTTTTATCCCTCTGGTCACCTCACCAATGCTCCTGTCACCTCTGTCTCTCTGGTCACTGATGCTTCTGTCCCCTTTTATCCCTGTGGACACCGGTGCCAATGTCCCCTGTGTGCCTCTGGTCCTGAGGCTGGATTTGTGCCCCGGGGCTCAGCAGGCTGCAAGGGGACACCGGGCGCTGTGGGGACCTGCCACCGGGCATCACTGAGAGCCAGGGGACAGGGCAGGGACCCCATTCCCTGCTGGTCCATATGGGAACCACGCTCAGCCTGATCCTCCGTGAGACAACGTGGGTGCAGTTGTCACCCTCTGGCCGGTGGCAGCGTCCCTCGGGGACACCACCCTCCTTTGGGGACAGCAGCACCCTTTGGGGACACAGAGCATCCCTGGAGGGCCTGGCTCTTTGCTCCAGCAGGCACAGGGGTGGCAGCTGGATACACACAGCTTTTTGGGGGCTTCCCCTCCCTACGAGTGCCCCCAAATCCGGCAAATCCCCCAGGTGCCGAGGGGCTCCCCGTGGGTGCCTGGCGTGCCGGGGAGGATGGCGGTGGGTGCCGGCAGCGGATGCTGCTGACTCAGGACCTTCCCAAATGGTTCCTATTTTTATGCCGGGCCCGGGAATATTTAGCCCCTGGATCAAAGCAGATGGAAGGAGCTGGGTGATGCCGCGTAAACACCCGCTCGGCGGGTGCCGCTGGCGAGGCGTGAGTCACCGGCGGCTCTCGGCAGCGCTGGGCGGGCACAGTCGCCCCCAGGCTGCTTTTGGGGTGCTCGGGGCTGAGCCCCACTCTTGGCATCCCCCCCAGCTGGCTTTGGGGATACCCTTCCTCATCCTCGCCGGGTGTGGGGTCGAGGGGTGCACGCGGAGGTGTTGGTGGGGTGCTGAGGGGGGGCTGGGTGATGCCGGGGGGTTGCAAGCCGTGTTGGGGTGCCGGGAAGTCCTCCTGCCTTCCTCCCTTGCCCACCCCACCATCTTCCTCCTCCTCCTCCTCTCGCCAGTCCTAAATTCGGTCGCCATGGCAACCATGTCAACCACTTTCCAGCTTCCCCGTGATGGTTTGAGGAGGGAAGGGGGGGGAGAGGGAAGCCAGGAGAAGGGGGGGACTGGGGGCATTGCTTGGAGCTCGGGGGGGTCGCTTCCCAGATGGTTTTTTCCTGCTGGATCCTGTCTGGCAAGTGGAGCCCGTGCCAGCCCAGCATGTGCCAAGGGGCCAGGGGGTCCCAGCCTGAGGAGGGGGCTCCATCACAGCCCCCCAGCTCTGAGTGGTGGGTGGGCACCCCTAAAATCCTCTGCTCTTCTGCAGCCATCCTGCCATGGCCCTGCAGGCCCCCGGGATATCAGTAGCCACACGGCCGGGAGGGGGATGAATTATTCCCAGACACCCCCTTTTTTCTTCCTCCTTCCTTTCTCACCTCGCCCCGTCTCCGTAATCTCTTTATTCCCAGGCTAAACCTGGTTCCTGATGGTTTTACAGGCAGCTTTGCCATAGCTATGTAGGACAGGGTGCAAAGCCAGGTGTCTGGGTGGGCGGGTGGGTAACGCCAGCCTTGGCATCGCCCCACGGCGGGTGGGCACCCCGCTGCCCCCCGGGAACGGCTGTGCCAGCACGGAGCTACCGGGGCAGAGATGGAATCACCCCAGCAGGAGTTTGGCTGGCAATTTGGGGGCACCCCTGCCACAGCCCCCCCACCCCAGCCCTCCTGGCACCGCCGCCCCCATATCCCTGGGGGTGCCGCGGACACCGCTCACCTCTAAACCTCCAAAAGCACCGCGGGGCTCGGAGGGGGAGCAGGTGCTGCCTTTCTCTGCGGCGTGTCCCCCCCTTTTCCCTCGCCTTGGCAGCGGCTGTCGGCACCTGCCGGGATGCTCCTTGGCACGGCACCGCGGCACGTGTGCGGGCACCGCCGGCGGCAGCCGCGCTCCAGGCACCGGGGCTGGGGGGAGAGAGAGCGGGGCCAGCCCTGCCCCGAGCCTGGCAGCGGCGGCGGGAGCATCCCCTCCCTCTTAATTTTATGACTGATTTTTAACTTTTATTTCCCGAACGCTCCGCTTAATTAAACCCAGGCGCCTCCCGCCCGCCAGCCAGCCCGACGTGGGGGATTTATGACTCCAAACATCGACCCCCGCCGGAAAAAAAACCAAAAAACCCTTCTGACAGATTATTGGAAGTGGGGGTGGCACTCCAAACCCCCCGCCCTCATCCCTTGCAAGATGCTTTGAGGGGAAAAGACGGCTGTGCTTCAGCATCCCCAAGCTTCCTCCTTCCCCCCTTCTTTTAATAATAATGCTTTAAAGATGTTTGACATCTGTAACAAACAGCTGGCATCCTGTTATGGAAGAATGTCCTTTTATTTCCGAGCAGGTTGAACTGTCATTAATAGTATAATTAGGTGATTATCGGCGTACAGCAGAAAACTGCTTAATTGCACAGCCAGCTTTCCCGAGGATCCCAGCTCCTTTATTGCTGGATTTGTTTTAGCCGCCTGAATTTTTTTGCACTGTTTTGTTGGGTTCGGTTGTTGGCTGTTTTTATTTTTATTTTTTTTTTTTTTTGCCACGTTGATGATGATTATTTTTTAATGCGTGTGACAGCTGGGGGAATGTGGCAGCACCGGGAGGGGGGACACACACGCCAGCGCTGGCACTGGTCCCCATGTGTGTCCCCCCCTTCCAGGTCCTCAGGGGGTTTAGTTTTAACCCCGTGCGTGCTGGAGTTGGGGAAAAGGGGTTAGAGAGGGGGATTTGCTGGGTGCAGCGCCCATGGTTGGGAGCTGAGAGTTATTTGAGGGCATAAAGGAGATGTCTTTGTTGGGGAGCAGAGCCTGGAGGGCACTCACCACCCTGAGCTGCCTTCACCCACCCCTCTCTGCTGGGACCCTCTTTTTGGAGCTCCGTGTGTAACAAACCTGCTTCCCCGCGCTGCTGCCGTGCTGTGGCTCCATCGCCATCCCCACCCTCATCCCTGTCCCCGGGATGTGTGGCTTTGGGGGCAGAGCAGCTTTTTTGGCGCCTGCCAGACAATAGCGCTTTGTATCTCCCCCCGGTGCCGCCAAACACACTTGTTAGCGCCGCAGCTTTGTGCTGTAAATTTCCATGGAGTAATTACGTCTTAATTTATGATAATCCCGGGCGGGCGGTGGAGGGGGGCAAGCGCCAGTCAAGTTTGGAAGTTGCCCGCCGGGGCTCGGGGTGTCCCCCGTGGCTCCTGCCGACCGTGAACTCCACACGCTCGACCGTGAACTTCTCCATCCCGGTGGGTGGGGAGAGGAGCATCCCCGAGCAGGGAACGGGGCTGTTCCAGGGGGTAACAGCGAGTGGGGCCACGTGGGGTTGGGATTTGGTGTCACTTTGGAGTGTCCCCAGCGCCCCGGCTGCTGTGTCCCATCCAGGAGCTCGGGGTCATGCTGGAGTGATGAGTGTCCCATCGTGTGTGTGTGTCCCAGTGCTGGCTCCCCCCGACAAGGAGGGAATCTCTCGCTTCCCCGAGGCCCTGGCATCGCTCCGGAGCGGGGCCGGACCCTTCCCCCTTCCCGGCGCTGAATGGCTCATCCCGCCTTTGTCTGGAGGGCTTATTACCGGCAAAAGAGAGGCGCTTTTCCCTCGGCCTTCCCAGCGGGCAAATTAAACGCTTTGGCAATTTGCGAGGAGGACGATGGGGAGGGGAGGAAGGCTTTCATCACCCGGAGGGCGACCACAATGCCAGGCAGGGCGCTGGCATCTCCGGCACGGGTGTGGGAAAGGGAGAGAGGGGCTCCTTGTGTCCCCTCCAAAGCCACCACAGTGGAAATTCTGTGGGATTTGGGGAGCCTCCCTCCATAGGGAGGTTTGGGAGATGCTGCCTGGAGTCACTGAGCATTCCTGCAGAGCTGGGAGGGTGCTGGCATCCCATTCCCCTTGCCAGTGGGACCTGTGGGCACCGTGTCCCCTGCCCCAGGGTGGGATTTACCCCTGGGGAGTGCTGAGAGCCGCGGGCTGTGCCCGCTGCACCTGCAGCCGGGCCCCCGTTGGGAGGCAGCGTGCACCCACTGACATTTGCCAAGCGTAAAAATTCAATTAATTCCAGCAGGCAGATTAAATATAAGTGAATTTTAATAATTTGCTCGAAAGGCTGAGGATTACTGCAGGCGAAAAGGGGAGATGCTGCTCGTGGGGGCACGGGCCGGCCTTCCCAGCACCGGCACATGGGATCACTGGGATTAATCACCCTAAATCCCAGCGTGGGAAGAGAAGAGGGGTCTGCTCCCCTTGCTGGGGTTTTGGTTGGTCTTCCTTGCAGTGAGGAACATGCTGGATCTGTCCCACCAGTGCTGGCAGTGTGTCCCTGTCCCCAGCAGAGTGTGGCTCCAGGGACATCTCTGCTCCTTTAAACCTTCCTCATTTTCTTGTGGGGCTCCATGAAAAAGGAAACTGCCATCAAGGTGGCCCTGGTGACACTGCAGGTGCTCCCAGGCTTGGAGAAATCCAAGGTCTTCCCAAGCCCTCCACAACATCTCATAGCTCAAAGCTCAAAGGACGTGGGGCACTGGTTGGGAGCAGATGGCGCTGGTGTTGGAAAAATGAAAATCCACACAGCAAATTCGCTGTTTGCCAGGGATAATTTCTTACCCCAACGTAAAAAACCCTTTCCTCTGGGCCATCTGCACCAACAGAAACTGCTGGGGGATCCTGGGGGTGAAGGGGGGACCCCCATCCTGCCCAGACCTCCCCATCCTGCCCAGATGCCTGGCTCTGCAGCAGGATTGATGGAGATTGCCTGTGACCTTTGCTAGGACACGAGGAATTACCATTAATGCTCCTGTATTTCCGGCCTTCACGCCATCCATAAATCTCATATCGAGCCGGGCGGGCGGTGTGATCTGCCAGGCGGCGTTATTAATGCTCCTTATTAATACTCGTTATTAATGCCCCTTATTAGTACTCGTTATTAATACCTGCTATTAGTACCTGTTGTTAATCGCCCCTGGAGCCTGGCACGAGCTGCCCCATGGGTGGGGTAAGGGATGGGGGCAGTGCTGTGGAACCCCTCTCTGCTTTTTGGGGTGCAGCTGGGGTGGATGCTGGGGAGTCCCTGGTGCCAGCAGAGTCACCCACCAGCAGTGGGGGTCACCTGTGGGCACCCACCCCGTGATAGGAACAGTTTTTGGCTGTGGCCCCAATGCTGCAGGGGGGTGGCACGAGGCATCTGCTCACCTTGTCCTGGCACTTCCCAGCTGTGTCCTGCAGCGCTTTCCCTTGGCTGAGTCATGGCTCCTCACCCTGCCTGCAGCCCCCTGGCCCTCTCTGCAGTCCCCCTGCCCTGCCCCTGCCCTTCCAGGACCTGCCCCGTGCAAGATCCAGCCTGCGTGAAACTCTAATCTCCAATTTTATTCGCTCGGCTCCAGCCGATTTGCATAATCCACATAATCACCCCGGTTTTAATTGCCTACAACTCTGCAGAAAGATCATGTGGTTAAGTGGTAAATCATAATTAGATAAATAATTGGCTTGGCCGCAGCAAGCTGCTTTGTTATACCTGCCATCTGCTGGGCAAGGGATCCTGCGCCCAAAACAATGCGCCGCTGCCGCACGCCTGCGCCAGCCTGGGGACGTGGGGACGCGGGGACACGGGGATGTGGGCATGGGAGGGCAGCCTGGATGTGCCAGGCAGTGCCTGCTCTGGGGCTGTGCCCTGGCTGGTGGTGCCGTGCAGGGTTTGGCGAGGTTTGGCTCCCACCCAGGTGTTGCCCAAGAGCTCTGTGGAATGCCCGGTGCCACCGTGCCGTGCCCTGTGGCGCCTGGGAATGCCCAGGGCCACCTCCATGGGATGCCCAGCGGCACTGTGGAATGCCCAGTGGCACTAGGGAATCCCAGTGGCACCAATTAATGCCAGCAGCACCAAACAATGCCTGGCAGAGCCATTGAGTGCCCGTCAGTGCAGTGCCCAGCTCTCTCTCAGACCATACCTGACATCCCAGTGCAATACCCAAATCTCCCCCAGGCAATCCCAGCATCCCAGTGCAATGCCCAGTCTCCCCCAGGCAATTCCCAGTATCCCAATGTAATGCCCAGTCTCTCCCAGGGGATGCTTGGCAGCCCCATGGAGTGCCCAGTGCCCCACAAAGCCACTGAGCCCCAGAAGACGCCAGTGTGAAGGGGTGAGGGCTGTACCCCACTTCCCCCAAAGCAGAGGCATCCTCAGCAGACAGCTGGCACTTGGATCTGGGCATCAGGAGCCAGGAGGAGCTGCCAACCCAACCCTGAAGCTGCAGAGAGGAGTTCAAGCCCCAGCAGCACCCTTGGGGCACAGGGGCTTGATTTTCCAAGCTCCCACCTTCAAAACAGGGCAGAAACAGGGTAGAAAGTTGCTCTAAAGTGAATCTTCCCCTGGCTGGATTTCCTGCGGGCTGAAAAGGCTCCCAGGGCGGCTTGGGAAGGCCGGGAAGGGAGAGAAACCACCCGGCATCGCTCCATCCCCAGCGCTGCGCCCTCCAAACGAGCTCTTATTAGTTTTCTTGTTGTCGTTTGCCAGATCAATGGTCCATGGAGGAGTGATCGATGGAGGCCCAGCCGGGTAACAGTGCTGGATTCTCCGTGCTGTGGGGAGCTCCAAATCCCACCCTTTCCCACCAAGGTGCTCCTCACCATGGGGACCCCATCCAGGCCCCCCCAAGGGAATGGGGGATGTTCCCAGTATGAGCCCCGGGATCTGCTGTGAGCACCCTAAAATTGGGCAGAGGATGCTCCTGCATCTCTCTCTGCCCCTGGGGACACTTGGGGACACCAAGCCCGGCCACCTCCCTTCGTTTCAGCTGTGTGCTGGGAAGTGGGGAGGGAGGGCAGGAGCGCGGGCTGCGATCGATCAATTAATTAATTAATGGAGCATGTTGGAGGTGCGGCGGCAGAGCTGCTTTAATAAGGGGTGGAAAACGTGCGGCGGCTCGGCGGGGCATCACCGGGAGAGGAGCTGCTCCCCTCTGCCTGTCCCCTGCCTGTCCCCTGCCCGAGGGGGTGACAGGGTGTGTGACAGGGGGACGATGGGCACGCGCTGGCCCCTTGCCCTCCATCGCTGCATTCAGGCAGAGGGAAGGGGGGGCTGACAAATGCGAGGCCATTAGCATTGAAAATCCATGCAGAGCAGCTGTTCCTGCTTGGAGCGTGCAGCTGGATGCGGTTCTGGAGTGGGAGCAGAGGCGCTCAGAGAGGGGGAAAAGGCTGAGGGGAAGCCTCATCACCCCAAATCCCTCGGGGGACCATCAGCAGTGAGCGTGGTGGAGCTTTCCAGAGGGCTCGGCCAAGTGGGCTCCGTCCCAGCTGCGGTGCTGCGGGTGGGTGCGGATCCATCCCGGGGGAGGAGGATGCGGGATGCTCGTCTCTCCCCGCTCCCTCGGCCTCCCCGCCGCACTGGGTTTTTTTCCGCTCCATTTGCCAGGGGCTGGAGCTGCTGCCTGATCGTATTTGGTAATAAATTATTAGTTCCAGCACTTGGGAGCCCGGCAGCTCAAAATAGCTGCTGTAAGAGCGGGCGGCTGGTGCAGGTCGAGTTCAATGGCAATCTGCTCCCAAGGGCACTCCACGCTTATTAGAGGCCTTTCAAGGTGCTGGGAAGGGGGCAATCGGGAGCCAAGGTGCTAAACCTGCCCACTTCCCGTCTCCCGACAGCAGAACCCCGTGCCCAGGGATTTCAGGGTGCCGGGAGCCCATCCCTGCCCCTCGCTGCCCGCTCCTGCCTGCCCGCAGCGGCTGCCAAGGGCTTTTATTTGTCTCCAGCCCCACCAGGCAGCCAGACTGGTTCTGCTCTCGCTGCCGGAGGAGGCTCCCGCTGCCAAAAAACCCGCCAGCATCATCAGGAGCAGATGGAGAGAACATGGCACGCTCCCAGCTCCCGGCTCCCAGCCCTGTGCCGGGGGTGCGGGGGTTCGGGGGGGGGCGGGAGCGCCGCTCCAGGAGTCAGGGCTTTGGGGTCCTGAGCCCTCGGAGATGCCAGCCCCATGGTGGGTGCCATGTGTGGCGCTGCGGGAAGGAGCGGCACAGGGAAGGGAGCGTGGCAGTGACCCTGCCATCCCCTCTCCTCCTCCTCCTCCTCCTCCTCCTCTGCGTGCTCCCGCGGGCAGGTCGCCAGCGGGCACCGGGAATGCCAGACACTCCCTGTGCTGCTGTGCCCGGGCACATGCTGTGGGAGGGACGGGGACACGGTGACACATCGCCTGCTCCCCGCTGCCCAACCTGCCCTGCGACCTCAGCGGGGGACCCGGGTGTCCTGTGCCCCCCATGTCTTGGTGGGTGTGGGGTACAGGCATCAGTTTCCCATGGGAGTGCCAAGCCTGTACCCACACAGGGCTGGGGACGGCGGAGGGACAGCCTGTCCCGTTTTGGGGTTCATCTCCCCGCCCTGATGAGGCAACCGCTGCCATGACCCCGGGCTGCTCCCGGCACCAAACTTGACCTGTTTTTCCGCACGGATCTGCCTGCTGAGAGAAGCAGCCGGGGATGGGCAGAGCAGGAGGGGGCCCCACCTCACCGTGGGGCGTCACGGCGTCCCCAGCCACCCGCAGGGGTGAGTGGCACCCACGCCGTGCCGGTGACGGGATGCCGGAGGGATGGGGGGACACAGCGCGGCAGCCCCACATCCCACCTCATCCCAAACCCGTGTGGATGCTCCCACCCAGCCGTGCCTCAGTTTCCCCAGCTGGCAGCTGTCCCACGGAGCAGCCCGGGGACGCCCGGACAGACGGACGCCAGCACCGGCGGGGCACGGCGGGTGAGCGGCGCTGCTCGGGCCCAGGCGGGGCGGAGGCGCCGATTTTATCACGGGGAGGGAGCGGCAGAACTGGTTTGGAGCGCGGCTGGGGCAGCGGCACGGCTCGGCCCGGGGGGCAGGCGAGCTCTCCGCACGCTGCCCGGCCACTCACCCGCGCCCTCCTGGCAAATCCCATTGCGATCATGAGTTCGCCGGGAGGCGTTTGGGGCCGCGGGGATCAGCTGAGCATCACACGGGTGATGCCCTGCCGCCAGCCCCGTGCCCCTGTGCCAGCCTGCTGATCCCACCGGGTGGCTGGAAAAGCGTCTCCAGACCTGGATTGGGGCTGGAAGTGGGGGTTATGTTGGGGTTGATAGGTGGGGAGGAGCTGGGGGGCACTGGGAAGTGTTTGGGGCTGTGCCTGGAGGCTGTGGGGCAGCGCTGGGAGGATGAGGGGCTGTGCCAAGGGGGTGCCAGGCAGTGCCTGGGGGTGCAGGATTGTGCCTGCTGGATGTGGGGCAGTGCCTGAGAGATGTGGGGCAATGCCCAGTGGATGTGGGGCAGTGGCTGGGATTGCCAAATTGTGCCCGGTGGATGTGGGGCAGTGCTTGGAGGCTGTGGGGCAATGCCAGGGGGATGTAGGGCTGTGCCAAGGGGATGCCAGATTATGCCTGGTGGATGTGGGGCAGTGCCTGGGGATGCAGGATTGTGCCTGCTCGGTGTGGGGCAGTGCCTGGGTGCATGGGAGCTGCGGGCTGTGCCTGGAGTGCCGTGTCCCCTTTGGATGCTGCGTGGGTGCCTGGTGCTGCAGGCGCTCGGGGGAGCATCGAGCCCTCACCCGGGGCTGGAGCAGAGCCCGGGGGTGCCAGCGCAGAGCCCGGGGGTGCCAGCGCAGAGCCCGGGGGTGCCGGGGCCAGGCTGGCGTGGCGGGTTGGCTTCCCAGCTGTTCTGGTAATGAATTTACATGAGCCGAGCGTGTCGACAAGGCGGCAGTCAATGGCTGAGAGCACCGGAGTTAATAAATGCTTGTATAATGAGGGCAGAGGGGAGCGCGCCGCCGCGCCGGCCGCCTCTCCTGGGGCCGGGGGGCAAAGATTAATCAACGCTGAGTGCCCCCCGTGCCCCCCGCCGGCTCCTGCGGTGCTCCTTGGCCATCCGCTGCCACGGGATGCTCCGGGGATGCTCCATCCACCCTCTGCAGTGGATGCTCCAGGTGTTCACTGCCTCGAGCTGCCTCCAGGCCTGCTGGGATTTGGGGGCTGCCCCACGACCCCCGCCCCGCCCCATCCTCCCGCCCACCTGGGAGCCGGGCTAATTTTAGGCTGGTGTTAATGAAGCTGCTCGGTGAAGTCTATTTTAAGGGCCCTGACATCAGCAGTTGCTGTTTTGGGAGGTGGAGAGCCCTGGAGCAATTGGTGTGACAGCTGGGGGGACTCGGGGAGGGCTGCACCCTCCTGCTCAGCACCTGAACCTCGCTTTTGGGGTCACCATGCCCTGCAGCACCGCGGTGCTTTGGGGTGCCATGGTGGGGATTTGGGGTGTGAAGATTTGAAGGTGAGATGTCGGGAGCTGGGGGTGCTGTGCTGGGGATATGGGGGTGCAGTGCTGGGGATCCAGGAGTGCGATTTTGGAGTTTTGGGGGTGCAGTGGTGGGGATTTAAGGGTGTAGTTCTGGGAATCCAGGGATGTTTTATTGGGGATTTGAGGGTGCAACGCTGAAGACCCAGGGATGAAATATTGTTAATCCAGGGATACAGCAGTGGGAATTTGGGGGTGCAGTGCTGGAAATCCAGGGATGTAGTATTGAGGATTTAGGGGTACAGTGGGGATCTGAGTGTGTAGTGCTGTCAATCCAGAGATGCAATATTTGGGATTTATGGGTACAATGGTGGGGATTTGACTGTGCAGTGGCTGGGATTTGGGGGTGCAGTGGTGACAATTAGGGGTGCAGCAGTGGTGCTTTGGGTTTTGGCAGCAGCATGCGAGTCAGGCGACTGTGCCTCTCCCCATCACCTGCATCGGGATGCTGAAGTCCCTGTGTCCCCCAAAACACCCTGTTCATTGCTGCAGAGCTCTGCTGAGCCCTCCTGCTCCATCATCCACGGGTTCAGTGGGACTGTGCGATGCCGGGAAACTCTTCTCCTCCATTGCCTGAACTCGGGGTGGATTTTGGGGCGGGATAATGAACTGGAGGAAAAGCGTTGGGGGAAACTGAGGATCCTGTGTGCGCGTGTCTAACCCGGCCTCTCTCGTTGGCAGGCATGAGCCATGAGCCGAAGTCGCCGTCCCTAGGAATGCTCTCCACGGCCACCCGCACCACTGCCACCGTGAGCCCCCTGACCCCGTCCCCCCTGAACGGCTCCATCGTCCCCAATGGCAGCCCCGCCGCCAGCAGCACTTTGTCCGTCCAGGCAGCACCTTCCTCCAGCTTCGCCGCCGCTCTGCGCAAGCTCGCCAAGCAAGCCGAGGAGCCCAGAGGTGGGGACAGGGACAGTGACAAACGCTGCTGCCTTTCCCAGGAGCTGGTGTTTTCCTGCCATTTCCTCACTAATGCGTTTTCCTGGCGTCCTGTCTCCAGTTTGGGGATTCAGTTCATCCGGAGTGATCCCAGTGCTGTGTCACTCACTGTGCCCTGGGAGAGCACGGCGTGGCAGGATCCAGCCCTGCTCCCTCCCACCACGCTGCTTTTTCCAGAGGTTCCCCCAAATTTGCTGCTTCCCCAGCCGAATTTCCCAACTAAACAGCCCCAGGAGGTGCCCAGCTCTTGTCACCCCCATCCTCCATCACGCCCCTTCTCTCCTTTTGGGTGTGAACTGCTTCTGGAGCACCCCCAGGTCCCCAGTGCCACATGGAGCATATCCCATGGGAATCACTGGGGCTCCCACACCCAAATGGAGAGGCAGCCAGTCCCCAGGCTGGGAAGTGTTTCAGGAGCCTCCTGGTATCATCAGTTTGGGATCAAATAATCTTTACCCCTGCTGTTTGCATCGGTGGGTGCTCCCCTTGGTTCATTGCCCACTGCCTGGGCACTTTGATCCCTGGAAAAGGCACCCAACCCCTTTGAAAGATTTTTTTTTTTACAAAGTCTTTTTGGAAGACCCTATTTAAAAGGCCCTTTTGGCACAATCCTTTTCCCAAGACCCATTTTGCAAGGCTCTTTTTGGAAAATCCCTTTGGGAAGCACCATCTACCAGACCCTCCTTGCAGCCCTAAAATCTCTGGCACAGCCATGACCTGAAGCACTGGCTGCTCCCAAGGAAACGTGTGGAGATACCATGTCCCTGTAACTCTGAGGGAACCAGGTCTTGGTGATGCTTCATCCTCACTGGAAGCTCCTGGTTTTTCCCACTTCTTCCTCTGGAACCCATCTGCTTCCTTTGGAGCGACTGATTGAGTTTGAGGAATTATTTTGCCTTTTTATCCCCTCACACCCCAGAGCTTGTGCCCTCCCTGTGCTGCTCTGCCCATCCCAAGGGTCAGCAGCAGCTTTGGGCATGGGTTTTGTGGCACTGGAGAGAAGCAGCCACATTCCCTTTGGATTTCCCCTTAACCTGCATAGTTTGTTTGCAAAAACCTCTCCCTTGTCCATTTGGGTGCCTCAAGTGGCCCATCGCAGAGGTTTTTTGATCCGTGTGGGTTTGGATGTGTTGGGAAAGGGGTTTTTTCTCCTTGCTGTGCTTTTTAGCCCCAGGAAATGAATTACTTTTCCCTCAAATCCTCACCCACTTCCCACAACAGGAGATGCTCACTCCACTTCCCTTCCCACCTCGGGAGATGCTCTGCTGTGGCAGATGCCAGATCCATGCAGGATCACTGTGTTTTTCCTGCTTTATGGGCTCACAGGTGTGCTGGCACATCCCTAGGGATCTCCTGCTGCTCCACAGCATCCCAACCTGTCAAGGCTCATCCTGACTGACCCCTTCCCAGCAAAGCCCCACAAAGCCACCGCCTGCCCGGGGGCTGCTGCCTCTTGTCCTGCCCGGGGCTATCCACAGGGTGGGTTTTATCCCACCCCTCCTTCCCTTCTTTTTTTCCCAGTTCTCCGTCAGGGTCTCAGCTGTTAATTACATTTGCCTGTCAGCCCGGGCTGCTAATCTGCTATCGCCGAGTGGGAAGCGGGAGGTCAGAAAACAAAGGTGACACCATCACACTGTGCCTCTTGTCATCTCCAATCCAGATTAGTTTCATTGACTAACTCCTGGCTGAATACCACCAGTTAATTATAACGATCACAAACCCTCCCGTTTAAAGCCACACAGCGAGAATTAAGGTTCTGAAGTAAGACTTTAGCTTCATTAATTGCCGGGCTCATTGTGATGGTATTGATTGTTAACGCTATCGCGTGGTGAGTAATGGCTTCCCAGCTCAGAGGGGATTAGGCTGCTAATTGTTGTTGGCCTTGCGCTGACAAGATAGACTTCAGTGGGTGTCAAATCGGCCTCCTTTGTCGGGGACAGCCTTTCTCCTTCCCCCAGCCTTGCTGCTCTTCAAATGAAAGCGATTCGGAGCGACTCGGGAATAATTAATCAGGGAGGGCGGCCGGCAGTGGGATGCTCCGCTTGGCCTCTGCTCCGCTGAGCATCCTTCCCACCGAGCGTCCTTCTGGAGCATCCTTCCCTCCCAGCATCCCCCCTGCTGCCCGGGGATGCTCCTGCTTCCCCCGGCATTCCCAGCCTCCTGGCTCCCTCCTGGCGCTGCGTGGAGGGAGGAGAGGGCAAGGGGGCAGAGGTGGGATGCAGGGTGGGAGCTGCTGGCACAATCTGGGAGCTGGCTGCTGTGCCCACAGGACAGGAGCTGGCTGGCACACTCAGGGGAGGGGCCTTGCACTCTAGGAAGGTGAAGAGACACCCTGAACACTCAGGGGAGCCAAGGCCTCTCTCTGTGCCCTGCCTCGGAGCATCGCTGTCACCTCCTCCTGTGACCACAGCCCACTCCTCACCCTCCAACAGCTGATCCCTGCTGGCGTGTTGGCATCTCCCTCTGACCCAGACTCTGGGATGGAGAGAGCAGAGTTTGGGGGTTCAGAGCCCCCCAGGCTGCCCAGCTGGATTTGAGGGATGGGAAGTGTTCTGTGAAGCAGACACCAGGCTTCCCATGCCCTGGTTAATGTGGAATTTGCATTTCTCTGCTTTTCCTGTTCTCCACTTTCACTCCATTTTTATTTTTCCTCTGGAAATATGGCCAGCATCCCTGGGGTGGGGATAAGTTAAAGTACAGATGTATTATGCAAATGGAACCAAAGCCTTGCCCAAGGGTTTCAGGGAGTCATTCCTTCATCCCAGTGTCTCCAGAGGCCCTGGCTTGTCTGTGACAACTTCTGTAGCTGGATTAAGGAGTCTCTGGGTTTGCCTTGGGAAGATGTGGCCATCTGGGGCCAGCATCCCATCGCTGTCACTTGTGCCTCGGGGCTTTCTGGGACTGGGGGTTTGGCAGTCCCTGTGAGGTGGGAGCAGGAGGGTGCCCCATCCCACCGTGCTGGGTGGAGCCTTTAGCCCCCCTGGGAACTTCCTGGATAGGAGGATGGGGCTGCAGTTTGGGAGTCTGGCAGGATGCTGAACACCCTGAGTGCATCCCAGTGCCCCCACCCCTGGTCCCTGCAGCAGTGCCCCCAGCTCCTTCAGAGAGGGTGGTTTCATCCAGTTAACTGCAGTTTCCCTAACTTATTTCAATCTCTGATTGGATTCCAGGGTCCTCACTGAGCAGTGAGTCGTCCCCGGTGTCCTCGCCGGCCACCAACCACAGCTCCCCCGCCAGCACGCCCAAGCGTGGCCCCATGGGCCCCATCATCGTGCCCCCGGGGGGGCACAGCGTGCCCAGCACGCCCCCCGTCGTCACCATCGCCCCCACCAAGACGGTCAACGGGGTCTGGAGGAGCGAGGGCAGACAGGTATGGCCGTGTTTGGGGGTTACCCGACTCCTCCCCGAAGGGTGGAGGGTGTGGGATACCCTGCACGGCTCCCAAGGGATCACTGGGCTGCCCACATTTGGTCCCTTTCCCCTCCCTGCTGTGTCCCTGTTGTCACCGAGGCTGCCATCGTCCCCATGCTGCTGCCATCATCCCCGGGCTGCCATCCGGAGGGGAGTGCGAGGAAGGAGGAGGAGGAGGAGGAGGGGGGACGGGGGGGAGAGCAGCTAATTAAGAAGCATCGTTAGTGGTTCTCCTCTCCTCCGCATGCTACAAGCAGATTCCCGGGGGGATTATGCCACTTGGAAAGACTAATTAAACCACAAAGCGGAGAGGCGAGGGTAGGGGATGAGAAACGCCGGGGGCGGGGTGGGGAAATAAACGGAACCGTGATCCCCGGCAGCTCGGAGGGGTGCGTGGGGTGTCCGGGTGCTCCCCAGCGCGGTGCCACCCCCGTGTGTCCCCCCGTGTCCCCCCCGGTGTGGGGGTTAACCGAGCGTGGTGATTGTCTGGCGGAGCCGCGCTCGCAGCGTGGCGCCAGAGACGGGAGGTAATTAGAGCAGAGGCTGGCACGCACAATGAGCTCCGTGCAGGCGGCAGAGGTGGCGGCTGGAGGGGGGACACCGCACCCTTTGTGGTGACCTTGGGGCTGGCCCTGCCCTGGAGGGGCTGGGGAGCAGGATGGGATGGGGTGAGGAAGGGATGAGGTGCTGAATGGAGAAGGCAGGGTGAAAAATAATATTTTTTAAACCAAAACTTGCCTTGCTGGGGGGGGGGGTCGCCCCGCTAATTGTCAGGTCCTGTGGGGTCTCTTGTCACCCCAAGTTGTCCCCTCTTGCTAGGGGTCCCTCGCCAGCTGGAGGGAGTGACCTTCATCCTGCCACCCGGGGTGGAAGCTGATGGAAAGCGGCTGAGGCCCCGTGGGAGGGTGCTGATGCCGGGGGTGCCGGAGGGATTGTGGGCTGACCCCTGGGTTATGGCCCTTATCAAAGGCCGGCTGGATTTCCCCCGGCCGTGTCACTCCTCCCCGGATGATTAATAGCTCAGGAGAACAAAGCAGCCATAAATCTCCAGGCAGGTAATGGGTGTTTTGCCCTCAGCTCTGCCCCGGCTTCAGCACCTCCTTTCCCACTGGGGCCCCCCGGTGTAGCCTCCCAGACCCTCCCACCCTTCCAGCTGCCCTTCCAAAGCCTGGATGCAGGAGATGCCCTGGTGGATGAATCCTTCCCTGGGTACTGGTGCCAGCCAGGGCACGCTGGGGACCTACTGAGGGTCTTGAGGTGGGGACACAGCAGGGATTCCCAATCCCCTGCTGTCCCCTAATTCCCACCCCTTTGCCTTCCAGCAGGAAGCAGGGTCTCGAGGTGGCAGCAGCAGCGCCGGCCGTGAGCGCCTCATCTCGGAACCCCCCCTCACGCAGGAGAAAGCCGGGGGTCCCACTGTCCCCTCCCACCTCCTGGGCACACCCTACTCCTTCGGGCTGCCCCCCAGCTCCGTGGTCCAGGATTCCCGCTTCCCTCCTCTCAAGTGAGTCTGCTCAGAATGGACGGGAGCGGCTGCAGGATGCAGCGTCCCCTGCCAGCTCCGGTGCCACCTGGGGGAGGTGACACCTCCCCAGAGGGACAGGGAGGGATGGTGACCCTCTCCTTGCCCCCCAGCCTGCAGAGGCCGGTGCACCACGTGGTGCCTCCCAGCGCGGTGACCGAGGATTACCTGCGGAGCTTCCGTCCCTACCACACGGCCGAGGATCTCCGCATGTCCTCCCTGCCGCCCCTCGGCCTCGACCCGGCCACTGCCGCCGCCTACTACCACCCCAGCTACCTGACACATCACCCCTTCCCTCATCCTGCCTTCAGGTGGGCACCTCTGACCCTTGGCATCCCTGGAGATAGCGCTGGATGAGCTTTGGGGTGTTGGGAGGTGGGAGCACGATCCGCTCAGGGCATTTTGGGGCTCTCCATCCCTTTCTCCCAGAAGGAGGCAGCTCCCATCTGGCTCCTGGGAGGGGAATTGGGGGTTTCTTTGCCTGTCTGAGCATCCCTGTCTCCCCAGGATGGATGAGTCGTACTGCCTGTCGGCACTGAGGTCCCCCTTCTACCCGCTGCCAGCGCCGGGCTCGCTGCCCCCCCTGCACCCCTCGGCCATGCACCTGCACCTCTCGGGGGTCCGGTACCCCCCCGAGCTGTCCCACTCCTCCCTGTCCGCCCTGCAGTCCGAGCGCATCTCCAGCCTCGCCGCCGAGAGGTACGGAAGGGTGGGGGACATGGATGGGGTGCTCCAGAGGATGCTGACAGAGGACCAGGGGTGGTTTTTGGGATGCTTTAGGAATGCTGATAGGTGACTAGGGGTTTGGGAGTGCTGCAGAGGATGCTGGCAGGTGCCCAGGAATTGTTTGGGGGTGCTCTGGAGGTCCAAGGGTGTTCCAGGTGATGCTGATGGACAGCCAGGGTTGATTTTAGGGGCGCTCCAAGGGGGATGCTCAGGGTTGGTGCTTTTCTTTCTGATATTCCTCTTGCAGGCTGCAAATGGACGAGGAGCTGCGGCAGAGGGAGCGGGAACGGGAGAAGGAGCGGGAGCGAGAAGCCGACCGGGAGCGGGAGAAGGAGCGGGAGCGGGAGCGCGAGAAGGAGCTGGAGCGGGAACGGGAAAAGGAGCGGGAACGGGAGCTGGAGAGGCAGCGGGAGCGTGCCCGGGAGAAGGAGCTGAGCATGGTGAAAGCCATGGAGGGGCCCTTCCTGCCCGTGGCAGAGCTGCACGGGCTGCGGGGGCACCCGGCTGAGGAACGGGGCAAGCCGGTGGAGCCGCTGGCACCCAGCAGAGCAGGTAATGCCCGCCTTCCAGAGCTTGCCTTGGTCCCCTCTCCGCTCCAGATGGCAAAGCCGAGGGTCGGTGGCCCTGGGAGGTGGCTGGGGACAGGGATGGGCTGTCCTGGCTGCCAGATTGCTTTGCCAGGAGCCCAGCTGCGGCAGCTCGGAGCGGCGGCGCGGTGCCTGTGCCATCTGACTCAGGCTGGGCTGGCACCGTGCCCGGTGCATGCCGGGCAGCTGGGCTGGCAGCCCCCTGTGCTGAGCTCTGACCCGTGGCTGCTCCGCATCTCTGGGTCCCTCCACCCATAGGGCTGCTCACCCCAAAATACCCCCCTCTTCCACACCGTGACTCTCATCACCCTTTCTCCACCGCAGACAAACTCAAGGACTCGGTGCTGCCCACACCGAAGCCCATCCAGCACCCTCTGCACCCTCCACCGGGCTCCCACCACCCCGTGCCCAGCCTCATCCCCAACCACAGCGTGTTCCCCCTGCCCGGGAGCAGCGCGGCCACGGCGCTGCTCATCCACCGCACCAACGAGGAGGAGAAGTGGCTGGCCCGGCAGCGCCGGCTGCGCCAGGAGAAGGAGGATCGGCAGTCCCAGGTCTCGGAGTTCCGGCAGCAGGTGCTGGAGCAGCACCTGGACATAGGGCGTGCCCCGAGCCAAGCAGAGCCCGAGCACCGGCCTGAGCACCCCAGGTAGGGATGGAGCTTCCCCCCTAAAATGAGCTGTGTTTTCCCGTGTCACAGCTGTCCTTGCTGGGATATCTGTATCTTAAGCTGGAATGGAGCTTTGGACAAGGGAAAGGAGTGATAGGACAGGGGGAATGTCTTTATATAGAAGGAGGGCAGGGTTATATGGGATATTGGGAAGAAATCCTTCCCTGTGAGGGTGCTGAGGTCCTGGCAGAGGTGCCCAGAGAAGCTGTGCCTGCCCCTGGATCCCTGGAAGTGTCCAAGGCCAGGTTGGACGGGGCTTTGAACAATCTGGTCTAGTGGAAGGTGCCCCTATCTGTGACAAGGGGTGGAATAGGATGATCTTTGAGGTCCCTTCACCCCACACCATTCCATGATGCCATGCTATCATGATTCATGGGATTTTCCCCCCAACCTGTGGCTGTGCCCACCCGGTTACCCAGCTCTGCCCCCTATCAGGCCTCCACCACCCCACGGCCGTGCCCCTGACACATCCCATGAGCCGAAGGCGCGGTGCCTGGCGGGTGCCAGCGAGTTCCTGCCACACGGTGCCAGCCAGGCCGGCTGTGCTGGCAGTGCCAGGCGTTCCTGGTGCCCGACATCTGCGCGGCGGCAGGCGCCGAGCCCGGGAGGTGGCCGGGGGCCAGCGGCGAGCGGCCAGGTGCTGCCCAGCCACCAGCACTGCTAATTGCAGCTCCCCCCTCCCGGGCAGCGGGGCTGGGAGGTGGATGCCTCGTTTTTGGGGGGCACCTGCGCTGAGCCTGTGCGGTTTGGAGGGCAGCAGAGCGTGCCCACACCCCAGGGTTGATTGACAGGGCCTCGCTCGCCCCCGTGGCTGAGCGCTTAAGCGGTGCGGGCTCATCCAGCCAGCTCTGCCGCCTGCTCCCTTTGTTATTTTTGGGTATCCAGGGGATTAGCGCGGCTCATCGAGGATAATAAGGAGCGGATCACGGGGCGGCACAAAGGCGAGCGCCCGCCGCAGGCTGCCTTCCCCATCCGCTCCTCCCACCCCAAACCGGGGAGGAGACAGCAAGGTCACCCCGAAACACCTGCAGCCGGGGATATTCCATCCCCATCATCTTCCTGCATCCAGCGGGGCGGGAGAGGGGTGGATCCCGGGGGGCAGGCGGTGCTCTCTGCCGGTGGTGACTCGATGGCGGCGCTGAGCTGATCCCGCTGCTCCGTGTGCGGAGCTCCGGGGCGCTGGAGCGGAAAAGTGTTAAATGCACAGCTTGGGCACATGAAATATTTATCCTGCAAATGGGCTGGCTCTGGCTCCGGCTGTCGGAGGAGGGCTGCACTGGGGTGCTGCCCTCGCCACTGGGCTCTGCCAGGGCTTGTGGCTCGCTTGTCCCCATGCAGGGGTCAGGGCTGGGGTCTCCAGCCCAGTGCTCCTGGGATGCAGCCACATCCATGCCCAAGCTGCCCATGCACAGCCTTAACTCTGCCCCCATCCCTCGGATTTGTGGCATGGAGGGGACAAATGTGGCAGCCCCACGTGGTGCACAACCCCCTCTGGGTGTTCCTAACAGGCAGTTTCTCCCCAAAATGCCCCGGGGCTGGAGCGCTGCCAGCTCTCCGGTGGCAGTGCCAGCTCCTCACCTCTCTGGTGCTCTCCTCTCCCCTCCCTGCAGGTTGGGATCGAGCCGCCACGAGCCGAGCAGCCGGGAGCCAGGGCAGCACTTTGGCGGGCCCCCACCCCTCATCTCCCCCAAGCCCCAGCACCACCCTGTCACCACGTCCCTCTGGAACCCCGTCTCGCTGATGGAGAGCCCCCCTGACCCTCCCCGGCGCCTCCCTGAGCCCCACGCCCTCCACAGCCACCCAGCACCCTTCGAGCCCAGCCGCCAGGGCATCCCCCTGGTGAAGGTGGAGAGGGTCTTCTGCCCGGAGAAGCTGGAGGAGGGCCCGAGGAAGAGGGATGCTCTGGAGAAATACCCCCCGGGACGGGAGCCCGGCGCCCCGGAGCACGGAGCCTTCACCCACACCCCTTTCCTAGCTGAGCTGGAAAAGTCCACTCAGAGCATCCTGAGCCAGCAGAGAGCCCCGGCCACCCCGTTCCCCGAAGCCACCAAGCCCAGCTCGCCCTACCGGCCCCCCCAGCCCCGCGCCCAGGACCCCATGTACATCTACGACGAGTTCGTGCAGCAGCACCGCAGGCTGGTCAGCAAGCTGGACCTGGAGGAGCGCCGGCGGCGGGAGGCCCGTGAGAAAGGTGAGGCACCGAGGATATCCCCCCCTGGCACCGGGGCCTGGCCGGGGGTCTCCCGGGGATGCCGACGTTCCCGCATGCGAGCGGTTCGGTAAACCCTGCGCTCCAGACGTGCCCCATTAATAAATGATGCGCTGGAGCTAATAAGAGGGTTTTAAATATTGATGGAGCTGCTGGAGTGGGGATGAGAGCAGCGGTGAGGAGGAGACAGAGAGCTGGGAGGGGCTGGAATTGCTGTCCCCACTCCAGTGGGATGGAGTCCTCCCCAGCCTGTGCCCCATTGACTCCCTGCCACCCATCCCACAGTGATGCCAAGAGGATACACAGGGATGGGCAATGCCCTCCGAGGTCCCACAGCTGTTGGAGAGGGGCTGGGGCTTCCCCCACACTGCAGGGCCCCACATTGGACCCACGTCACTCCCTTCTGACATCCTACCCTGCTGCACCCCCATCCCCATTGGGGTTCCCCTGTGTCCCAGAAGGTTCCCTGGGGTCCCAGCAAGTCCTCAAGGTGTCCCCAGCCTCATGCCAGCCTTTCCCCATCCCCAGGGTACTACTACGACCTGGATGACTCCTGTGACGACAGCGACGAGGAGGAGGTGCGGGCCCATCTCCGCTGCGTGGCTGAGCAGCCCCCGCTGAAGCTGGACACATCCTCTGAGGTACTGGTGGCACCCCCTGTCCCCTCCCTGTCCCTTGGGGAAGCAGCCCCTTCTTTACAGCAGTTCCCAGTACAGCCACCATCCCCACATGTCTGCAGAGGCACCAGGGGGTTAGAGATGAGGATGATGAGGATGGGGATGGAAGTGGGGATGGGCATTGGAATAGGAATGGGGGTGGGATGGGGGTGAGGATGGGGATGGGAACAGGAATGAAAATGAGGATGAGAGGAATGGGGATGAGGATGGGCATGGGCATGGGAATGGAGATGGGGATTGCAGCGGGGATGGGGGTGAGCATGAGGATGGGAATAGGAATGAAGGTGAGGATGACAATGGGCATGGGGATGAGAATGGGGATGAAGACAAGGATGGGGCCTGACCCTGCTCTGCTCTGCCCCTGGTCGCCCCAGAAGCTGGAGTTCCTGCAGCTCTTCGGCCTCACCACGCAGCAGCAGAAGGAGGAACTGCTGAGCCAGAAGCGGCGCAAGCGCCGGCGGATGCTGCGGGAGCGGAGCCCCTCTCCGCCCACGGTGCAGAACAAGCGCCGCACGCCCTCCCCGCGCCTCCCGCTCTCCACCCGCTACAGCCCCGACGAGATGAACAACAGCCCCAACTTCGAGGAGAAGAAACGCTTCCTCACCATCTTCAACCTCACACACATCAGCGCCGAGAAGAGGAAAGGTAACAGCCATGGCCCTGCACGCTGGGGTCTGGGGGTGCCAAAGTGGGGGTCAGCCTGGGGCCCTGAGCTGGCTCTGCTGAGCAGAGGCTACACTAAACCTCAGCTTCCCATGCCGCAGACAAGGAGAAGCTGGTGGAGATGCTCCAGGCCATGAAGCAGAAGACCACGCCGGCTGCCGTGGTGGTGAAGAGTTCCCCACGGGACAGCCCCGGTGCCTCCAGCACTGGTAAGAGCCCCGAATCCTTCCCTGGGTGTTGAGTTGGGGGGCACAGCTTTTCCTTGAGGGCTGTGCGGAGTCCTGGCTGCAGCCAACTGCTGCTCCTCTTCCCAAAGAGCCTCCAGTGCCGCCGCTCCTGCTGGACCTGGATAAACCTGTGGGCATCTCCGTGCCGGAGGTGCCGAAGGCAGCAGAAGCCTCCAGGTTAGACCAGCTGAGACCCCAGGAGCCACCGAGGCCCAAGGAGTCGGGCACGGCGCCGGAGAAGCCCCGGCTGAGCGACGGGCACCCCGGGAAGAAGGCTTTGAGCATCCTCAGCTACGTCAGGGGTCCCCTCCCCAAGGACATCCCGGTGCCGCTGTCCCACAGCATGAACGGCAAGAGCAAGCCCTGGGAGCCCTTCATTGCCGAGGAATTTGCCCACCAGTTCCATGAGTCGGTGCTGCAGTCCACGCAGAAGGCGCTGCAGAAGCACAAAGGTAACGGGAAGTTGTTGGGAATTACTGTTTTAAAATCACTTCAAGAATCACCAGCAAAAGTATCAGCAAAACCAGGTTTAATGTAAAACCAGGGTCACAAGAAAATATGCTGGCAAGGTTCACTCTCCTGTTTATTAGATGGTTAAAGCACTCTGAGGAAGAGCAAACAAAAATCCACAGTCAATAAATAAACCCCAAATAATCTGTGTGGAGGCTGGAGGAGGGGGAAACAAGCGCATAAGACAGGGTAAGGACAAAAAGGGATATGGGAGACCCTCATGTTGGGTCACAAGTTCAGAGTAGACCCCTGTGATAAACTGAGCCTGGATTAGCAAGGGATTCATACAGAATTTACTATACCACACAAAAGTAACTTCCTTACAAATCTAAAGTACTTCAGAATCCAGGAGAGTAAGATTCTGCACTGGGTGCCACATTGAGCCCTTCTTGAACCCCTCCAGGGATGGGGACTCCACCACCTCTCAAAGCAGCTCCTTCCAGTGTTTAACAACCTTTCCAATCAAGAAATTCTCTCTGATGTCCATAAAGATAAGCAGGCATGCAGGAAGCTGGTTGGGTACTGGGATATCATCCCCTTGTCTGCCCACCAGGGTTTGGCACTGGCAACCTCATTGGTTGGAGCATCCCACGAGCTCATTGCTGAAACTAAAAATCAGGGATAATACAGCTCCAAAGCCTCCAAACTCACTCAGGCGAGCGACTGAAATAAATAAAACAAGGAGTGATAAAAGGAGCGATAAAAACCCAACAGAAGATGCCGCAAGCTCCGCCGAAAAGTCTGGGAAGGGTGGAATTAATGCCGTGGGGAGCGGGCAGGGGCTGACTGTGGCTGCCCACAGGGGGGACGGCGGAGCAGAACCACAAACTGGACACCTCCATCCACTACAACATCCCGGAGCTGCAGGCGTCCACCCGCCTGGCTGGGCCCCCGCACAACGGCACGGCCGAGGGGCCACTGCGGCCACTGCCCGCCCTGCCCCGGGACTCTGCCTCCGAGGAGGAGGAGGAGGAGGAGGAAGAGGAGGAAGAGGAGGAGGATTACCCCAGGCCCAAGTGGCAAGGGATCGAGGCAATTTTTGAAGCTTACCAGGAACATATAGAAGGTGAGGGGGTGCCGGGTGTCGGGCAGGGAGGGTAAAGTGCCAATCTGTGCTTTAGTTTCTTGTGGGAGGTGTTCACTGGTTCCTGCTGGGATGGGCTGGGGAATCTCCAGGAATGCAGGGGCAGCATGAAAGCAACAGGCACTGTTGCTTTTGCTAAACTTGATGCATGCATGAAAAATTGAGGTATTCACAGCTGCCCAGCATGGAGACCTGAAGGTTCTCCACAGGCAGTGCCAGGGTTGGGGATGCTCTGGGATGCTGGAGGCAATCACTGCTGTTTGAGCAGAGCCTAGAGCAGGGCTGGCACCCTCCGTGGGTGGTGCACGGAGCTGGAGGAGCTCAGCTCTTCTCCTTTGTATGTTGCAGAACAAAACCTGGAGCGCCAGGTGCTGCAGACGCAGTGCCGGCGGCTGGAGGCCCAGCACTACACCCTGAGCCTGACAGCTGAGCAGCTGTCACACAGCATGGCGGTGAGTGGGGACAGGCACCCATCCCCTGGGCACCCATCCCTCCTGGGCACCCATCCCCTGGGCACCCATCCCCTGGGCACCCATCCCTCCTGGGCACTCAACCTTCCTGGGATCTGACCCCGAGGCACACTATCCTCCCACATGTTTACATACACTCCACCCATCCTGTGCAGTGCCCATCGCCTGAAGTGCCCATTCCTTGCCCCCCAATTCCCCCACTATTTCCTTGGCACCCACATCCCTCATGAGAGCATCCAGGCGAGCTCAGCATCTCACAGGAGATCCCATTCCCTGCAGTGCCCATTCCCTGCTGTATCCCAAACCCTGCAGTGCCCGTGTCCTGCACTGCCCCATCCCTGCACTGTCCATTCCCTGCACTGTCCATTCCCTGCACTGTCCATTCCCTGCACTGCCCATTCCCTGCACTGCCCCATTCCCTGCACTGCCCCATTCCCTGCACTGCGCCCATTCCCTTGCACTGCCCCATCCCTTCACTGTCCATTCCCAGCAGCACCCATTCCCTGCACTGCCCCATTCCCTGCACTGCCCATTCCCTGCTGTATCCCAAACCTTCCCTGCACTGTCCATTCCCTGCATTGCCCCACTCCCTGCAGCCCCCATTCCCAGCACCACCCCCACCCCACAAGCTGTCAGGTGCCCTCTGACCCTTCCCTTTCCCGCAGGAGCTGAGAACCCAGAAGCAGAAGATGGTGTCGGAGCGGGAGCGCCTACAAGCCGAGCTGGATCACCTGCGGAAGTGCCTTGCCTTGCCTGCAATGCAGTGGTCTAGGGGTTATTTCAAGGGGTATCCCAGGTGACGCTCCTTGGGCCAGGCCGAACATATAGTCTAGAAATAATAATCTATTTTATTACCTTGAATATTTAATATTTTTCACTGGGAGGTTTGAAGCTAAAAAAATAAAATTAAAAAAAAAAAGAAAAAAAAAAAAAAAAAAAAA
>VZSR01000393.1:2213863-2231108 GCA_013398615.1 Brachypodius melanocephalos
GAACAACCTGGGACAGTGGAAGGTGTCTCTGCCCATGGCAGGGCGTGGAATAGGATGATTTTAAGATCCCTTCCCCCCCAAACCATTCAGAGTTTCTTTTTTCCAAGTGCTTCATGTTGTGTGGAGGAGGTAAAAAAGTTGGGAGTTAAAACATCTGGGCAGGCAAATGCCAAATCTCCAAATTTTGGTGGATAGGGAGAAAAAAAGTTAATCCTCGAAGTCATTAATTGCTAACAAACCAAAAAAAGAGCGGGACACACATCCCCAGTGCTGCCCTCCCAGCTCTCATGAGGGCTCCAGTAAGAGATGCCTTCCCCAAGATTTCCTCCCCCTGAAGTTTTAAAAGGAATTACCTCGAATTTCTGTGCTGAATCCAGCGGATCAACCAGCCGGGAGAGCAGCATTTGCTCGGGGCACATCAGCAGGAAAGGGGAACACAGCCTTCCCCGAGCCCTGCAGCTTCCTCATTCTTTCAGGAGAGCCACGGTGCCTGCCTGGATTTATGGAATTGCTGCTTTTGTCCAGCCTTCAATGCAAATAGGCCAGGGGAGATAAGATCTGCAGGTTTGTCCTCTTTGCTTAAAGCCGGCCCAGGCTTCTGCTGGTGGCAAAAAATTCCTTATTTGAAAGCAAAGGGAAGATTAAAAGAAGGGGGAAGACAAAGCACTAAAAGCTGCTCCCCTGCCAGCACCGTGTCCCAGGTTAGCCCCAGGAAACATTCCAGCAGGTTACACACGGAGGAGACAAACTCTGCCGAACAGGGGGAGCAGGATTAGCCTGGATTTGCATATTTATCATCAAAGCTTGATTAGGAGATGCTGTTACAAAGAACAAGAAACACATTTCTCGCGGCTCAGGAGACCCAGCAGCTCCTTTTGACAACCCCACACGAGGAACCTGGCTGAGATAACGATCTGCCTCTGGAACAATCCTTGGATTTCGCTGGGTTTTTGTACCAAGCCCTCTTCCTGCAGCCTGGGTGCTTTGCATTCTGCTCCCAGGATATCTTTTCCTACAGATGTGGGGTGCAGCAGCCACTGGAATGTGTTATCTCGCTGGTTTTGGAAGTGAAATACATGTTTTCAGTCAACAAGTGAAAACATTTCCCTCTCCTGCAAGCCTGACTCAGCCTAAGGAAGGTTCTTGACTCGGTGCCAACCTCTTGGTAACCACACCTCACCCATGCACAGCAGGGAGATAAAAAACAAAGCGTCCAAAGCTTCCTGTCCTCCCTCTGACCTCACCTCAAGGCCCTGTGGGATCTCACCTGGAGGGAACTCCACAGCCTGGGGGCATCCAGGGTCTATTCCCTGCTGTAAATGGGATTTTAGCCTCACCCCATCCCTCTTCGAGACCAACAGTAAAATTTGGGCTTATTGCCTCAAAATCAAGAGGTTCTGACAACTCCATTTTGAAATAAGCCCAGGCTGGATGGGGCTTGGAGCAACCTGGTCATGGGGAAGGTGTCCCTGCCCATGGAATGAGTTGATCTTTAAGTCCCTTCCAACCCAAACTTTGCTGTGATTTTAACACTAAGACTGGAGACAGGCAGACATTTTGTGGGTATTTGGATCTTACTTTTAACAACATTTCTGGGCAGGAAGAGAAGGAAATCTGGAGGAATTGTTGCAGGTTGAGGCTGCATTTAACTCCAGTTGGGCAAACAATCACAAGGAGAGAGGCAACGAGGGCTTACAAAGAGCTCTTCTAGGCTGGTATAAAGCTGCACTGTCCAGGAAACTTCTCCTTGGAAAGAAATATTAATGGGAAAGACAAGGCAAGCTGAACTAGGCTGTATCCAGGCTCCCTGACTGCATGTACTTGGATCACGTGGAAAATGAGATCTGATTAACCCCCTCCCCCCAAAATGCACAAAATTAATAAAATATTTCACTACTGTAGACTCCAACTGCAGATTCAAACTGAGCAGTGTGCTGCCAGTCCTTTTTATAAATCATTTACTTTGGGTTTAACACATTGAAGCAGGAACTGTGCTTGCCAAGCCCAGGAGAGCAGGAATCACCAGACTGTTTGGGAATACTGCTTTAAAACTCTCTGTCATGCTAAAGCACTGCAAAACAGGTGACACGTGAGCATGGAACATCCTCAGCAGTTTGCATTTTACTGTACCAAGAGAGTTACAATTCCAACCCAGGCCAGAAGAAACCATTCACCTCCTATTTGATCTATTTGCCCTTAAAAATCTCTCATCTGAGGACAGGATGGATTTTTTTTTTTTTTTTGAAAGGTATTTCCAGAAATTGTTAAAAAGTAACCTCTCTAAAGATTAGAAAAGCCAAAGTCAAAACTTTGGAATAGGAACAGTGGGGGCCAAGCAGAAGCAGTTCTGGTTTCCAAGGAATAGCAACATTCACTACAAGTGGGATGGTGTCCACGAGGACAGCTGGAAGTGACAGCTGGCAGCTCTTCCAGGGAATGTCACCACCAACATTCCGTGGCTTTACGGACACAGCACGGCGCCACGGGACAGGCCACTCCTCTTTAATCAGTCAGCTTTCCACACCACGTACTGAATATTAATTCTATTTACATTCAAAAATAGCTTTTTTTTTTTTCCTCTCTTCAGTACAGAGTGGGAATGCCCATGGATTTTAGGCAGGAGGATCTCTCCTAGCACAGGTGCAGCACAGCTTTGTTGATCTCCGGGTTTGTCCAGTCGTTGCGGATGTCATCCAGGTGATTGTCAAAATCCACCAGCGTCTCGTAGGATTTGCTGTCCAGGAGGGATGCAGCGATTCTCTGGGCTTCTGTCCAATCTTCACAGAAGTCACTGGGATGGAAAACAACCAGGCATCAATTGGAATCACCACAAAGAACTCTGGGGAATGAAGCCATGCTGCTTTTTTCCCCCCAAAGCCCACGGAATTCCCAGCTCACTCACACGTGTGGGTCCTTGCACCTCCACTTGTTCTCGTGCAGCTCGTACACGTGGATGGCAGGCTCCACACACTCCATGGTGAACTTGGTGTTGTCAACCTGGGGTGGGACACAGAAACATCACCTCAGTCCCCTCCTTGGTGAGGAGGATTCTTAGTCCTGTTATCTCCTCACCCAAGAGATGAAATAAACCCAAAATCAGTTTGTAAAAAAATGGGCATTTTACACCCATCCGCTGTTTTACCCTCAAACTGCCAAATTTAAGCTGCCAACGTCCTTTGTCACGGCAGTGAGGAGGCAAAGCCCTGTTTGTGACATTAAATGTAAGAATTTAAGTTGCATGAGGAGGGCTGGAGCCAGAAATTGCTGCCTGAACACGTTGAGAAGGCCTTCAGTTCCTCTGGGGTGGCAGCGAGCTCACCACAGCCTCTCTGTGGATTTACTTTGTACTTCCCTACTCATTGCATCTCCACCTCAGAGCATTTTGGAGGGGAAGAGAAACTGAATTCCCCATCAAAGGAGCCAGAGAACAGCATTTCCCTGGTCCAGCAGCAAGGGCAGAACACACAGGGGGGTGAGGGGAAGGAAGTTCTTTACCATGATGAGCGCAGTGTCCGTGAAACCCTCGGCAATCCGGGATGCCACTTTCTCTGCAACCTGGTTTGGGCTGGAGCAGAAGGGAAAAGGAACTGAGTGATGGGAGCCACAAGTTTCAGTTGAAAGCAGCAGGAAACAAGCTCAGAGAGATGTGAGAGTGACTCTGGGTGCTTGCAAACAGGAACAAGATAAAGGAGCTGATGCCACAGCTGATAGAAGGCTCTGCAGCACCAGAACTGGAGCTCAGCTGGGTTTAGGAATGGCTTTGGAATGACATGGAATCAACATTTCGTGGCCTCTTATCTTCTTCCCCCAGACCAAAGACTCTGCCCTGGCAGGCATTTAAAAAAGAAACTGAGTTTTCACCCCAGTCTGCACTGAAAACTTGTCCAAAATCAGATAACCTTTGAAAACCTTTACCACGTTTCAAAGGTGACAGTCTCTGTGTGGTGTCACTTAATGTGGTGCCAATGACAATCCCTGTGTGGTGCCAGTTATCTCCAGAAATCGAACTGAAGTTTTAAAAAACCATCAAGCCTGTGATATTCTTTCAAACCTCAAAGAGAACAAACTGTAACTTCTCCTTAAAAATGTGTCCAGCAGCTTTATAAGGAAAGGACAAATAATGCTTTTATCCCTGTTAGATACTTTGGAAGTCACAGGTGTTAAAAAAACATAACTGAGTCTGAATATGCATTAACAAATAACTGGAATCAGATCATCATGGAATGGTTTGAGTTGGGAGACCTTAAAGATCCTCTCATTCCATCCCCTGCCATGGGTGGGACACCTTCCACTATCCCAGGTTGCTCCAAGCCCCATCCAACCTTGGACACTTCCAGGGATGGGGCATAATACTTTAAACAAGATGCTCTTATTCTAATTAGTCCCAATCTTGGATTTGTCCAATAGACAGAGGGGAAAACATGAAACACACAGATCTAAAATTAAACTGTGGCTCCACAGCAAGGTCCCTTATTGTTTAGTGAGTAATCTGAGTCAGCCAGCAGTGAAAAAATGACTAATCCTGAGGAAAAGTGATAAATAAGAGATATCACTGCCTGACTGACATCATGTTCCACTTCTCTACCACGTAAAAAACCGCTTTGAAAAAAAAAAAACAACTCAGCAATGATTCAGAAATTTAGAAACGATCAGGTCACTCCTGACTTCCCGTAAGATCCTGGGAGCCGTCAAGACTTTCCAAGATCCATCTTGCACGAGCAAACACTCTGCAGATTTTGGCTTTTTCCCTGACAACTGCAACTGAAGGAGCTGGCACTGGTTCAAAGAGTGGCCTTTTATAGCAGCCACGGGAGGAGAGGAGGGATTCTGCAGAGCCTGGACTTGCTGCACCTGACCAAAGGCCACATCCCGCAGCCCCACGGAGACAATGCGGAAGCAGCTGACAGTTGTCAGAGGGAATCACACACGCCTGATTTCTGGGGATGATTGCTGCTGGCAGAGTCCAAGGTACGAGCTAAAAGAGCAAACAGAAGGAAAATATTGGCCCAACACACCTGGCATCTTTCACGCGTTCGTTCGCCTGGTAATAGCCAGCTATCACGTAGCTGTTCTCCTTGCACCACGAATCAATCTGCAAAAGCAATGGGAGCAATAAATCCTAGGGGGAAAAAAAAAAGCCCTCAAGGATTAAGGAAAAAACAAAAAAATCAAGCCAGGATGAAGGAAATCTCCTGGCTGTCCTGTAAATAAACCAGTGTTGCTCCATCTCTGCCGCATTTCTGTCTGGTTCTGGGCGTGCTGGATTTAGCTGGGATGGAGAAACCCAAGAGAGTGTTTGGAGAAGGATGGGAAGCATCAACCAAATGGAGCAAAACAGCAAGGAGCTGTCTCAGCCAAAGCCTGGCCTAAATCTGAGTGACAGGACAATTAAATCCAGCCTGGAGAGGGTCTGGGTCTCCCCCACCAAAGGCTGGGACAATTTCCTGTCACTGTTCGCCTGCCAAGGGACTTTAGAGAATGTAGAGGATGTGGCTTCCCTGCCCTTGCAGAGAGGTTTTATTTCTAATGTCACATTTCTAGGGCAAAAGGCAACCATTTGGGGCCTGCATTAGAAAAGGAATGCTTGAGGTTTGTCCCATTTAGCAGCTTTTCGACTGAGATAAAATTGTTTTCCTTTGAGAGTTCTTCCTTATTGAACATCTCTATGTAAATGTTTAAATATGTATTTCTGGCATATAATTTACACGAGTTTTGATTTACACAAGTACAAAACTTGGGGCATTCTGTTGGTTGCTCCTTTTTAATTAAATGAGTTTCAACACTGCTGTTCCTGCTGCTTTAAATTGGAGCTGAATTCCTCCTGCTGAGCCTGACTTTGAAAATATCTCTCTATATATATGGGATCTATATATGTGATATCTATATATATATGATGTTTTTCCTTAGAATTGAGGGTATCAAGTCAGCAAAATACAAAGACAGAAGGGGAGGAAGCAGCTCGAATTTTCCTTTGCAGTCCCCAGAGAGCACGGCCTCAAAAAACCTCCCCCAGCTCTATTAAAAAGGACTCCAAAAATACATCTGGTGCTGACCTGTCGCATCTTGGGAGTCAAATCAATCTCATTTTCAGCAATAATTATTGTATTAGACTGCAGAGCCAACCAAACAAAACAGCCATGTGAATAATCCAAGGAATGACACGGATTTAAGTGATTAAAAAAAAAAAAAAAAGCTGTGCAGCTCTGCAAGAGCTGCTCTTTCAATTCCAAACCCATTTTGAGGGCTTAGGACTCTGGTTTTAATTGTTAGTGGTTTGAAAGCTTGGCATTAGAGCCAGCAGCCCAGACAGTAAAATTAAAAATAATAGTAATAATTATTTAAAAAAAAAAAAAACCTCCATCCATTTAAAAATTAAAAACCGCAGTCCTAAATCCATTTTTGTTCTGTACCAAAAATTGTCTTGAAAAGAAATAAGAGTTTAAGTTCTCATTTTCCTAACTGGTAATTAAAATTTGCTTCTTCATGAAACAAACGGAGAAAAAAAAAATAACTCATTTTGGAATGAAAGCTGTTTCCAGCCGTAATTCCCAAGCCCAGCACTGTCCCCACTAGGTGCCCTACAGCAATTAGCTCCTAGTAGAAATATTAGAAATAATTCTAATATTAGAAATAATTTTAATATTAGAAATGGTTTTAATATTAGAAACAGTTTTTAGTCCAGCCCTGCCAAGGAAAAATCCAACGTGGCTTTGCTTTGCTGCAGCCACCAGGGCTGGAAAACCCTGGAAGGAGGAGGAGGAGGAAAAGGAGGAGGAGGAAAAGGAGGAGGAGGAGGAAGAAAAGGAGGACGAGGAGGAGGAGCTGAGCGCTGTTCCAGGAGAGGGAAGTGCTCCTTGGTTTCTCCTCTATGGAGCTGTGGTTGTGAAACCACATCAATTAGCTGAGAAATTCAGAGGCTTGAGTGCAACTTAATTCACTTTTTCTTAATGACTCTGGCTCGGAGAAGGGGTTCAAAGTGCAAATTCAACACGGGAGCTGCTGCTCTGCCCTCCGGAGCTACGGATCTCGGGAAATCAGAGAATCCTGCAATGTCCTCAGCTGGGAGGGACCCTCAAGGATCAGCAATCCAACTCCTGGCCCTGCACAGACACCCCAAAATCCTCCCCTGTGCCTGGGAGCGCTGCCCAAACGCTCCTGGAGCTCTGGAAACCACGGGAATGTGAGAATTCCCTGGGGAATTCAGTGCCTGACCACCCTCTGGAGGTTTTTGTTCGGGGTTTTTCGATTCCTTGTACCCCCTGAAAGCTTTAGGAGGCAAAGCCTTAAAGTTTGGAAGTCCCTCCTCTATTTCCAGATTAAATCTGGAGATTTTTGCTCCCATCCCATCCTGGGATGACTCAGGGCAGGGAAGAGGAGGTGAAACTTGTGGGGTTGGTTCTAAAATCCCTCCCACAGGGCCAAGAATCAGCAATAATTGAACTTGGAAAGAACCAGATCCCATGAAATCCTCCCACAGCTGTAAAACCCTTTAGAAACGAAGCTGCTTTGCTACAAAAACTTGAGTTTAAGCACCCTGATCTCCCTGATTTATCCTGGATCCACAGGCCAGGTTGTGCAGAAGATGTGGAATCACCTCCTTTCAACCTTTCCCATGAGAAAATCCAATTTTCACAGCTGCTCTGACAGGATTTATCGACACCTTTGCCTTTGTTTAAACCCAGAACAGCAGAAAAGGCCCCAGGCTCTTGTAAAATTCTGTGTTTTAAAGGATCACAGCAGTGGCTGTGAACCACACAGAGCTGTACAAATCCTAATTATTGTGGGAAACACCAAGAGCTTCCAATCTTTACCTTTTTGTACCAAGAACTGAGAGAAAATAAGTAAAATCCTGCCATTTCTTTGGCTCCAGGATCATTTTCCTCCTGTAGATGTTGCAAGAAACAGGATTTATTTCCTAATAATCTGATTCTGCTGCAAGATCTGCACTAAAAAGCTGCACTGAAGGGCTAAAATTTACAAAAATTCATTGCCACCAACCCTGTGGAAAGACATTTAATCCTGATTTAATGAAAACTCACAGTGCTCTGCTACTCCTAGACTGCTGTAAATGTATTTAAAATGATAAATTTTGTCTGTTTTGTGGTCAAACTGACTGGTCAGGGCTGAGGCTCAGCTGCTGTCCCTGTGCCTCTGGCTGCATTTCATCAATTCCAGGCTTCACAAAGATGTCAACACCTCAGCTGAAGAAAACTGGAATTTATTTAGGAGTAGCTGGAATTCGCTTCCAAATAAAATCTTTATTGGGACGAAAAAGACTGAGGGGAACATGAAAGGTGAGGCTGGAGGAATCAGGAATTTGTTCTTTTTAAGGCTATCAAAAAGGGATGGATCTTCTTCTGCTCACAGTCATGGAATCACGGAGGGGTTTGGGTTGGAAGGGATGTTAAAGCTCATCCCATTCCACCTTCCACCATCCCAGCTTGCTCCAAGCCCTGTCCAACCCGGCCTTGGACACTGCCAGGGATCCAGGGGCAGTCACAGCTTCTCTGGGCATCCTGTGCCAAGGCTTCAGCACCCTCCCAGGGAGGAATTCTTTCCCAAAATCCCATCTAAATCCATTCTCTGGCAGTGGGAGCCATTCCCTGTGTCCTGTCCCTCCATCCCTCGCCCCCAGTCCCTCTCCAGCTCTCCTGGAGCCCTTTTATGCACTGAAAAGCTCTCTGAGCTCTCTCGGATCCTTCTCTTCTCCACGTGAACACCCCCAGCTCTCCCAGCAGAGTATTCCCACCCTTTGGACCATCTCCATTCTCACTCCAGCAGCTCCACACCCTGCCCGGCACCCCCAGCACCGCTCCCCGGCCGTGCCAACACCCCCCAAAACTCTGCCAGGACCCCTCCCCACCCGCTGCATCCTCACCAGGGTCAGGGCCACCTCCAGCATGGGGGCGAGCGCCAGCGTGCCGTGGAAGAGCGGGATGCAATCCACGAACAGCGCGGGCTGCGGCGGCCGCGGGGCCGGCGGGCGCTCGGCCACCAGCAGCCCGTTAACGGCGCAGTGCGGGTACTTGGCGCCGTGCAGAACCATCTTGCAGTAAGCCTGGGTTGTCAGCTTCATGGTGCCGCGCCCCGGCCCCGCTCCCGGCCCCGCTCCCGGCCCCGCTCCCGGTCCCGGCCCGGTCCGGCCCCGCCGCCCGCCTCACGCCGCTCCCCGCCCGCCGCCAAGCGCAGCCGGCTGTCGGGAAGAGCCGCCAAGCGCGGCCGGCTTTGCGACAGCGGTTTTGGGGTGGTTCGGGGTGTGGGGAGAGCGGGGAGGATCCCAAAAATCCGTGGGATGGGGAGTGCGGGGTGAGGGGGGTGAGGGGCAGCACGGAGCAGGGCGGGGTGGGTGCTTTGGGTGCTGGCAGTGCCGTGGAGTCAGGGAATGGCAGCGTGGATGAGGTTGGGAAAAACCCCTGGGGTTGGAAAAGATCTCTGGGATCATCGGGTTGGGAAGGATCTCTGGGATCATCCAGTCCAGTCTGTGACCGATCACCTCCGTGTCACGGTTTGGGTTGGAAGTGCCTTAAAGATCATCCACTTCCAGCTGACGCCTTCAACTCTCCCAGGCTGCTCCAAGCCCCGTCCAGCCTGGCCTTGGACACTGCCAGGGATGTGGCATCCCAAATAATAAAGGAAAAAAGAGTTTCTGTATAAAAGGTGACGCCCCAAATGACTGCAGTGGTGCCTCAGCCACCTTTGTCCCCAGCTGTCACACTGATCCCTGCCCGTCCAAACACCTGGAAGCTCTCGGTGCTTTTTCCAGCCTGTGTTTTGGCTGGTCCTGGGCTCCAAACCTCGAACTCTGTGTCTCGTTCTTACAAGAAGACATTGAGGGGCTGGAGCGTGTCCAGGGAAGGGAATGGAACTGGGAAGGGGCTGGAGAATCCTGAGGGAGCTGGGAAAGGGGCTCAGCTGGAGAAAAGAAGGCTCAGGGGGGACCTTGTGGCTCTGCACAAGCCCCTGACAGGAGGGGAGAGCCGGGGGGGATTTGGGCTCTGCTCCCAGGGGACAGGGACAGGAGGAAAGGGAACGGCCTCAGGCTGGCCCAGGGGAGGCTCAGCTTGGACAGCAGCAGGAATTTCCCCATGGAAAGGGTGCTCAGGAGTGGGAACTGCCCAGGGAGGTTTGGAGTGCCCATCCCTGGAGGTGTCACTCAGTGCTCTGGGCTGGTGACAGGGTGATCATCGGGCACAGCTTGGATCGATGACCTTGGAGCTCACTTCCATCCTCAGACATCTCGGGATTTTGGGATTCGGCGCTGAACCTCCAGCGGCAGTCCGCCCGCATCCCGTCAGCCCCCGCGGGGCCGCTCCGGCCCGTCCCGCTCGCTGCCCGCGCTCCCGGCCTGCCCCGCGCTTCCGCCCGCGCCTCCTTCCGGTCCCGCCCGCCGTAGAGGACGGTCGCCAGGTCGTGAGGCCGGGACGGGCCGGGAGGAGCCCGGGAGCGGGCTGGGAAGGGGCTGGGAAGGGGCTGGGAGGGAGAACGGAGCCGCCCCCGCCATCCCTATCCGCGCCCGAGCTGGCGGGGCAGCGCGGGTTGGGGGGGAGGGATGTGAGGGGGGAGCGCTGCGACCCCTCCCGCGGCTTTCAGCCTGTCCGTGCGGGGTTCTGTCAGCGGTGTCGCGACATGTCGGGCGGGACTGAGGTGACAGGCACGGAGGGCAAGGTCAGGGGCAGACAGCGGGTCCTTGCGGGAGCTTGAGCGGCTTTGGGCTGAGATGGGGTCACCGGGGGAACTCGGATCCCGTGTGGGTGGGAATCCCGTGTGTGGGATCCTGCCCTTCCCTGGGATGTGCCGGCCCTGCTCCCTGCTGAGGGGTCGCTGCAGTGGCTGTGGGATGTGCTTGGGCTCGCCTCGCTTGGGGCTCCTGGAATCCGCCCAGAAATGGTTTATTTTGGAATTACAGCGTCCTAGAAGGGCGATTTAAATAAGGGGATGTCCTTTGCTTCGAGTGCAGGAGGCTCGGGTTAAAAACAGGGAGAGAAAGGCTCATCGCAGTCAGTTTAGTGGGAGAATATCCCACAAAATATCCTTGTCAGCATGGAGTGATGTGCTTCCCTTTGGAGAAGGAGCAGGAAATCTTTAGGCTGTATTTATTTTTATTTTAATGTAAACTCGTGGAAAATGTTCTTATTTTGCCTCGGGCACTGACTGTTGCTGCCTGGCCCTGCAGGATGTTGGCTTCCAGGGTGTTCAGCCTGGTCGGGAGGAGATCCATCTCCACCTCCCTGTGCCTCAGGGCACATGGACACGGTGGGTCCCGGTGCTGGGGGGGCCTGGAGGGGAGGAGCACAAAAAGCTGCTCTGGGTGGGCTGTGGGTGAGGGGAGGGGTGAGATGGAGGGCGCCTGGGGAGGTGGCAGGAATAACAATCGTGGGATCATTCAGAGAGAAGAGTTCCAATGTCACCAAATCCAAGCTGTGCCCCATCCCCACCTTGTCACCAGCCCAGGGCACTGAGTGACACCTCCAGGAATCCCTGGGACACCTCCAGGGATGGGCACTCCAAACCTCCCTGGGCAGTTCCCATTCCTGAGCACCCTTTCCGTGGGGAAATTCCTGCTGCTGTCCAAGCTGAGCCTCCCCTGGGCCAGTCTGAGGCCGTTCCCTCTCCTCCTGTCTCTGTCCCCTGGGAGCAGATCCCAAATCCCCCCCGGCTGTCCCCTCCTGTCAGGGAGTTGTGCAGAGCCTCCTTTTCTCCAGGCTGCCCCTGGATCCCTGGAAGTGTCCAAGGCCAGGCTGGACAGAGCTTGAAGTCCTGGGAAAGTGGGAGGTGTCAGGGGATGGAATTGAGATGAACTTTAAGGTGTTTCCTTCCTAATCCACCCCAAACCATTCCGTAATTCCATCTTCATGCTGTTACGACGAGGATTCGTTCTAAACTCTTCCACCTCCTGGATCCCTGCACTGCTGGGTTTTGTCTGTGAGGGGTCAGAGCCGTTTGTGCAGGCCCTTGATGTCCCCTGTCCCCTCAGCAGGCGTGGTCAAGGCTGAGGATTACACCCTGCCAGCCTACGTGGATCGGCGGGACGTGCCCCTGCCCGAGGTGGCCTTTGTCAGGGACCTGTCAGCACAGCAGCGCGCGCTCAAGGAGAAGGAGAAGGCGTCCTGGAGCGCCCTGTCCGCGGATGAGAAAGTGGAGTGTAAGTTTGGGGGGACCTCTGAGGGACTGACGGCAACATTCCCGTGTTCAGTGGCATGGAATGGGCTTAGGTGGGAAGGGAGAGTGAAGATCAGCTCATTCCACCTTCCCAAGGTGCTCCAAGCCCTGTCCAAGCCGGCCTTGGGCACTGCCAGGGATCCAGGGGCATCCACAGCTTCTCTCCAGGGCCTCCTCCCACTCACAGGGAATGATTCCTTCCCAATATCCCATCTAAACCCACTCAGCTCAAAGCCATTCCCCTTGTCCTGTCACTCCAGGCCCTTGTCAAAAGTCTTTCGACAGCTTTTTGTTCCAGGCCATGCTTGGAACAGCTCTTAATCCCGGTTTTTCCCAGTGTCTGTGAGCAGAGCTGATCCATGAAGGAATTTACTCCTTGTGTGCTCCATGCTTTTTATTCCCAAGATCTTTGGTGCTGTTACAGAACATGAAATGCCCCTGCTGTGGCTTCTGTTCCCTGTCTGAAGTCACATTCAGACATTCCTCCCTCTTCCAGAAACCAAATAATAACAATAATAATTAGATTTATTTATTGGTTCTCATCTGCTTTCAACAAGCGGAGAGAAAATCTCTTCACTACAACAATGTGCCGTTGTTGTTCCAGCTGAGTGAAGTGAGCCCCAAACACAGACATGGATTTGAATGTTCATAACCACTGACCTTGGAATGAACCAAATTCCAGCTAATGAAAGCTCCCTGTGGGTGTTTTGACTTGCAAATAAATCTGCCTCATCTTTTCTAACTGCTTTCCTGGTGTGAAGGGAGAACCTGGTCTGGGGAAGGTTTAAAACTGCTTGAGGAATTGCTCCAACTTTCTGTTGCTTTGGATTTTAAATTTCTGTGGATTTTAAATTTCTGTGGATTTCAGCTGAGAAGCCTTTTGAGCTCAAAGCATTCCTGTTGGAATCATTTGTGCTAGGAAGCTTTGGGCTCAATAACCCCACTGGGAATTGGAGGGGAGGAAGGAAGGAAGTTTTCCTTCTTTCAGGTCTGTACTGTAACTTGTGCCCGACTTTAGGACAATCTGTAAAATGGAGACTAAAATTGATGTGGGGGTGAAACAACTGATTGGCTTTGATGTGTCCCAAATTAAATTCAACATCCAGCCCCTTGTGGGCACATTCAGGCTTTGTTCACCTCCCTCTGCAGAATTCCTGGTCACCTGCAAATCCCAGGAAAAGTTAAAAGAGAGGATTTGTTTTTTTTTTCCCCCCAGTGTATCGGATAAAATTCAACGAGACCTACGCAGAGATGAAGAAAGGGACAAACGAGTGGAAAACCATCCTGGGGGGAGTTCTGTTCTTCCTTGGTCTCACTGGATTCATCCTCATCTGGCAGAAGCACTTCAGTGAGTAACTCTTCCATGGGCAGTGGGATCAGGAGGTGCCTGATGGGAATTCTGTGGGTCAGGTTTATGGAACAGCCAGAACAGGGAATTCCCAGCAGAAGCTGTCTGTTAACCCCTGAAAACTCCATCCTGGAGCTGTAACTTGTGGGGATGTAGCAGAAATGTTCATGAAGCTGACTCACAGAAAGGGAGTGGAGCTTTGGGAAGACAGGAAATGGAAGGGAATGAGTGGTGAAATTCTTGATCCCAGAGCTTCCCCCCCTTCTGCTGCCTTGGGTAGTGAACATTTGAGTTTGTGCCATGCTTGGCTGCTTTCCCAGCTAAGGATCTGACCTTCAGGGAGCCTCCAGCTGCCAGGAGGCAGAGCAGCAGTTAAAGAAGCTGCTCCCTGCCTTGAGGCTCCCAAAAAAAAGGCAGAGAAGCCATTATGTTGGTGATGAAGGAAACCACTGGAGAATCCGTGTGGGAGTGTGGTCTGAGCTGGATGCTGCAGAAACTGGAGGCAGGGAGTGGGGATTTGAACAGATCACAGAATCACAGGCTGGTTTGGGTTGGAAGGGATCTTGAAGATTATCCCATTTCACCTCCATCCGTGGACAGGGACACTTCCCACTATCCCAGGTTGCTCCCAGCCCTGTCCAACCTTGCACACTTCCAAGGGTGAGGCAACCACAGCTGCTCTGGACACCCTACTCCAATGGGATGACTTCAGGGGGAAAAAAACCCTTTTATGAGTGAAACTTAGCCCAAAATTCCCAACTTGCTGACGTGACATGAGGACATAATTCCCTAATTCGCTTCCCACCCTGCAGTGTATGGCCCCATCCCTCACACCTTCTCTGAGGAGTGGCTGTCAGCTCAGACCCAGAGGATGTTGGACATGAGGGTCAACCCCGTGGAGGGCATCTCAGCCCAGTGGGATTTTGAGAAGAACGAATGGAAGAAATAAAGCAACTCAGTGGAACCTGCTCTGCTTGAATATGAAATGATTCCATCACCCACGTGTGACCTCGTTGCTTGTTGTACTGGAACACCCTCTCCACCTCCAGAAATGCTAATAAATGTCTGGTTAACTTGAGAGGTGCCTCTTGCTGCTCTCTGCATGGGTTTGTTGGGGTGGGACGTTGGCTTCCCGAACAGGATTTGCTTCCTGGCTTAATGTTTTCAGGGCTAAGAAAGCTGCTGCCAAATTTCTCCCTTCGGCTGGGCTGGTGTCTCCTGGACTCTGCAGATTTTTGTCCCTCCAGCTGTTTTGAGCTCTTAATCCCTGTTTTTCCCAGTGTCTCTGTGAGCAGAGCTGATCCATGGAGGAATTTTCTTAATTATGATGCAGCTCCTTGTGTGCCCATATGTGAATATCCATAGTTTTTATTCCCAAGATCTTTGGTCTCTCTGATCCCTGCCCCTCTGATGGGACAGGAGAAAATCAGGAAACTCGATGGGGTTTAGGAGCTGTGGTGGGGTCTCAGCCACTTGCTGGCCCCTCTTTCCCTTCCACTCAGAAATTTGGGAAGGTTTTTAAGGTGTAGCAATCTGCTGGGAATTAAGCAATGAGCTCCCTTTCCTACATCTGAAAAATCCCTTGGGTGATAAATTTATCTCGGGGGTGCTGAGAAGGACGAGGGTGACAATCCCAGGCTGGTGATGGCTGGAATTCTGCTTTTCCCTGCTTTTTGCACAGCTCCTGCCTCTGGCAGCCTGGTGGCACCGACCTGGGTGAGGGACAGGGGTTTGTGCCTGGAAAATTGGGGTTTTGGAGCAAATGCTGGAGTTTCAGTGCTGCTGGGATAAGGCAGCTGTTCCTTCCCAAAAGGCTGTGGAACCCCAGGGAGGCCAGGAGAGAAACCTGAGCCTTGCCATGATCCCAGATCTTTATTTCATCCTCCCCTTCCCGGCACCAGGCACTCTCTGCTCCCTTTCCCTCCAGAGCAGCAGCAGGACCTGCTGGAGCTGCCTGCAGGTGAGCTGACTCTGCCAGGGCTCTGCTTGCTCCCCTCCTGGCGTGTTTCCCTTCCTCCTGCTTTTGGAAGGGGTCAGATCTCACCATCCTCCCTGGGAATTTTGGGTGTTTATTTGCAGGTAGCCTTGGAGACCGAGAAACCGCCCGAATCCTGATCCTGGGGACGGAAAATCCATGGGGAGTGGAATGAGCAAGGTACAGGGGGACAGTGGGATGGTGGCCAGCACATCCTCTTCTTCTGCAGCCCATGGATGCACTTCCCAGGTCCCTAAATACAACCATCTGCACCTTCCCCTTTTCCCACAGCCCTTTGGAATGCCAAGCACTTCGAGAGAATTAGGAAAACAAACAGGGATTTCAATCCAAGGTTCATGTCTGAGGTGAAGAGCTCAGTGTCTGCAGGTGTCAGGGAAGTGACAGCTGGCCTTAAATGCTCATCCCTGGGGTGGTAAAACCTTGGCATTTTCATTCTCAGGGATAACACGGGTCCCTGCAGGGAAATTCCCCCCGTTCCCACCCTCGGGGTGTGCCCCAGCAATGGGGGAAGCGTGGTTTCAGTGCTGCTTTTTCCTCCAGGGCTGGAGGAGGGGATCGATTTCTGTCGGTGTCCTTAAATAACCGTTTGGAATGTGAGTCCTCCAGTTTAAAATTAGACTCTGGGACAACAACAGAGAGATCAGATCAGGGCAAACTCCCTCTGGTTTGCTCTGATGTGGTTTAACAGCGGGGATTCACCTGCTGTGAACCCAGCCTGATGGGCAAAGTGGCTTTTACAGCCCCCCAGTGCCACCAATCCCTTTTGGGGAGCCCAAAAGGGCTGTGACCCAGTGCTGTTGAAAACCCTAAAACTCCTCAAACCGGGGCTCCTCTGCCAGATGGGCACCAGCAAGCCCAGCTGATCATCAGCTCTGTCCTTCTGTGCCTCTGGAAATGCTCTGGTGGGTTCTCACACCCCTTAAACACCCTGAGCTGTCCCTTTTCTCCTTCATAACCCTGCAGCAGCGAGTTGGAGATCGAATTTGCAGCCTTGACATCTCTTAACTGCAATAAATATAAATCCTGCTATAAATAATCCCCAGCTGGCAGATGCAACCTTTGAAACTCCAGAGGATCACATCCAAACTCCTCTCATTTCTGTGTTGAGTTTCTCTGAGCTCCGCTCTCCTGAGGGGTTTGGGCTCAGCCTTTCCTGGTTGTTTATGAAGACGATCCATGGAGTTGGGTGCTTGGTTTGGCATGGCCTGGGGAGTTTGGTGCCAGGTGTCGTGGTCCTGCTGGAAGCAGACCTGGAGCTCATTCCCACCACATCAGATGTACCTTGTTCCGTGTTGAATTCTCTCTCCTTTTTGTCACCTCCCAGATTGTCAGTGGCCTCTACCTGGGGAATATTCATGGTGAGTGTCTTTCCCTGCCCCTCCGGGGTGCTGTGGGATCCTTGGGCACCTGGCAGGGCTGGAGGGTTCCTCTCCTGGGCAGCTCCACATGCTCCCAACTGGGAATCTCAGCATCTTCCAGAGCTCCAGAGCTGCCCCAAATCCCCATCCCAACTGCCAGTGATCCCAGTCTAGCCCAGGAAAGGGATGTCCACCAGGCAATTCATGGCATATCTGGAAGCAAGGACACGACAGCCTTTTCTGGGTTATCAGGGTAATTTCTGATTCTGGGGATGGCTTTAGGAACCTGCTGAGCACCCAGTGCATCCCAGGGGGATTTTGCTTGGAGGGAAGTGTCCAATCTCCTTCCCTTCCCCATGTGGGGTGAGAGGCAGCAGGGAGGGC